>JBBPBX010010266.1:0-10498 GCA_038048925.1 Garcialebias charrua | reverse complement strand
AAGTAATAATTACATGTATATGTGATTACGTTTTACCTGAATTTCCACCCTGTTAGGTCCTTGTTACACCTTGTTTGGTTCATAAACCTAACAGGGTGGAACATAACAGGGTGGAATTTTTTTAGCTAATCTAGCTGTAGCTCTTTATGTGGTCAACATTTAGCTAGCTAACCTTCAACAGAATAGCAAACCTTTAATGACTAAATCTAATATGTTGTTTTTTAAATTCTACCGAATAAACATTTCCCACAATTTATCTTAACAGAGTGGAACTTTAAGGTTGACTCATATAGGTTTAATATATTTAAGATCAAAAAAAGTAAGGAGAGAGTGACAGATGAAGCTTACCTTGTTTTCCACGGTTGAATTCCCTCCAAAACCAATTGATGTCACTTCCTGTAAATGGCTTTTATGGAATTGTAGTCTTTTGAGGGCAAAAAGGAAACATTCTAACAGGGTGGAAAGTTACTACTTGGACATGTATAATATCAAGAAAATATCAAATAAAAAAAATTGTTTCAACAGATTCAGTTTCATAATAAAATAAGGTTTAGTCCAGTCAATCAAATTATTGAAGAAATTTCTTTTTTAATTTAATTTTATTGTTTAAACTTCTTGAGGAAATCTTTTACACTGCACTGCGGACACAATAAAATTGACCATCTATATCACCAAAAAGGTGTGTAAAGTACAAAATAATATTTTAAATGCATTTCATTTATATTTGAATGATGGCAAACATTTAAGTGTATAATTAAAATACTTTGTTGTAAATATTTGGCACATTTTAGAAAAAAAATCAGGGTAAGAGAAACATGCGGACATGAATGTTGCCCCAAAAAAAGAATCCCCCATATATATATATATACATTTTTTTTTTCAAAAGAGCCTGACAGATCAAAGTCAAGGGGAGAACCATGATATCACCCCCAATTCACTCAAAAGAAAAAAAATTGAACAACCCACATATGAACAAACAAAAAAAACACAACCAGCACGTTATCTGTTTAAACAAAATGTATCTTAGTACTGAGATGAGTGGAAGCTGTGGTGAATGTCCTCGACTTTCTTCATGTTGTGTTTGTAATTTGTTGTTGCAACCACTCTGAGACATTCAAGATGGGCATGGACCAGTCGGTTTCTCTGTTTTTGTGTTCATGGTTGAAAATGTTGACTCACAGGTGCAAAAATGTCAGCTTTGAGCTATTACCCCAGTCCCATGAAGAAAACACAAGTCAACAATAACAATGAATACCAAAGTCGAAGATCAACAATGAATATGTGTGTATGGATGAAGATGCCCCCTTCACATTTCTGCCTGCACCCTCACCATGCCTGGAACCGGCCCTGTGATGCTCCTACTTCCTTCAGATGACAGCAGGTTCAGAGACGCGTGCAGCCAGTGATAATCAGCTGATCCATCTGAGATTAACAGGATATTTTTTACGTCTTTTGACCGGCGGGTCAGCGGACGCGCACGGCCAGAGTAGCGGCGGGAGCAGCAGCCGGTGATGAGCTGATCCATCTGAGGACTTTTTATTTTATTTTTATGTTACCTCTACCAGCCGGTCGGACCTGCCTCCTCCTCAACGAGTAGATTAACATGTGCATTATTTAGTTTTCTTTGTGCTATATGATTCGTGAAACCGCAGCATGCAAGCCTGAGTTGACATGCGCAATTATTGCGTAATGTGCCAGCATGTTTTTAAAAAATTTAAAACAAACATTAAAACAAATAGCTTATTTTCCGATATGAAATCAAAACAGTTCCACACCACAGAAACCTGTCATTTGGTTTGAGGCTGCTCCATAATTCTTGATTATTTTAATGATGACCGGCAAAAGATAAAAGATTATTTTGGCAGATTCATTCATTCATTCAACCTTTATTTAGTCAGGTAAATCTTATTGAACCTCATGGGCTCATTTACGAAAGCGACCTGCTAAAACTAAAGAACGATGAACAGCAACGGTAGAATTTCCTTAAACAATAAACAATAAACAAACAATAAACAATAGAAAACAAAAAAGAGAAAAAACAAAAGAAAGAAATACATTTTTTTTTTTTTTTTTAAACAAAGTATCAAAAAACGAGCAAAACATAAGGTAGACGTATAAAATCAAAGACAGGAACAAATCTGCATTGGTTTTTGCCAGGACGTTGACGGATACACTTATAATAATAAGTGTAGTGTTATTATTACACAGTTTGGCGCATCAGTGTCTGTTCGAAACAGCTCCTGTATCGGTCACGTGACTTTCTAATAGCGATACGCGCACCAACACAGGTTTTTATGGAAGGCCAGCGTGACCAAATACTCGTGAAAATTACATGTTACATCGACACGTTAATGACGTGTAAACAACGTGTAAACAACGCGTCAAATACGCATTAATTACGTGTCATTGACGCGTCGAAATTTCACACGCATTTGACGCGTTATCAACGTGTCAACAACGTGTAAAGAACGCGTTGTTTGCGCCTTCTTTTAGGCACAAATTCGTTTGTTTATGTCCCTCTTGGGTAACTTCACTTCCTGACGGCTTCATTCGCGTCTCTTCTCATTGGCTGTCCTGACCCTGTCAGGTCCAGGGCTAAACCACTTCAGCAAAACAGAGGGGTGATACCGAGATACCGAGCGAGGTCCAGAGCTAAACCACTTTAACAGAGAGAGGTAAACATTTCTTTAACTATGTTCATCGTATCGTTGATTCCTGGTCCCCTGCTCCGACAAGCAAACTAACAAGGGATTTAAATTGTATATCTCAAGTTTCCTGCACAACTATGAGGGTAAGTAACGTTAGTTTGATCGCGTTGTGTTGTTGCTACCTGTTAGCGGCTAACGTTAGCCTATTAGCAACGCAATCTATTTTTTGAAACAGATTTTCCACACTTAAAGTGAGACTAAACCCAGGTTGAGACGGTAACTCCTGTTGTGTTCAGAAAACACAGTGTTTAGTGTGTTTGTTGGGTCTGTAATGGTGTGCTCTGTTTGTTACGACATGTTACTGTGCCTTTAAGAGATGCTTTACGGCATGGGTAAATGTGTGTGGGGGGGGGTTTTGAGCTCAGTAAAGTTTGGTGCACGAAGCGACACGGTGTGGTTATTGAGTTCCCGCGGACACTACATTTTGGCAGACGAGGATGTCCGGACTCGCGTTACCACCACCGCCACCTTTCCTGCCTGTCCCCGGCGACCCAGCTGTCCCGTGGGACAGATGGCGAGCTGCGTTCGAGGACTACTTGCTGGCTTTGGGACACACTGAACTGGCGGAAGCGAGGAAGTGCGCGCTCCTCCGCCATTGTCTGGGCCAGGAGGGTCAGAGAATCTTCGCCACGTTCACGTTAGCGGACAATAAATACACCACGGCTACAGCTGCACTGAGGACTCATTTCAGCTCCGGGCGGAGCCGGCGGATGAACCGCTTCGAGTTTCGTCAGAGGAAGCAGCGACCGGGTGAGTCTGTTGCCAACTACGTCTCAGCACTACGAGAGTTGGCTAGACTCTGTGACTTTGGGGCGATAGAAGATGGACTTATAGTTGATCAGCTGATTGAAAAGACGTCGTGTGACCAACTGAGGGAGAGACTTTTATTAGAACCAGACTCCATGACGCTGGCAGGCGCTCTGGTTATTGGAAAGCAGCTTGAAACAGCACTAACAGAGGCGCGAAAATTCTCCCGTGCGGCGCATGAACCAGTGACGTCATCAACACCGGCCGTTTATCACACAGAGGAGGGGGCTGACTGGCCGAGTGGCAGCTGGGATGTGCAGAGAGTGGACAGGGGGCCCAGCAGGAGGGGGGCCAGGAGCTGTGGTAACTGTGGCTCCTCTAACCATGCAACTAGAGACCAGTCATGTCCTGCACATGGGAAACTTTGTCATAAATGCGATAAACTGAATCATTTTGCACGCTGCTGCCGCTCCTCTTCTGCTCGCCAGGATACTACTGTGGTTCCCATTAACACTGTACAGACTCTGCAGCCGTCGTTCAAGCTCTGCACATGTCGCGTGGGCGCAGCTCACGTCTCGCTCCTCGTGGACACAGGGGCCAAAGTGTCAATTTTAAATAAAAGCACGTATGATCGTTTCTTCAGCCGTACACCCCTGGAAGCAGCCACTACAACCCTGTTGGGCTACGGTCACTCTCCCATCGACACTCTGGGCGTGGTCCGCCTCCCTGTCCAGTATGATCAGCAATTTACGCCTGACGCCAAATTCTGCATCACCCGGAAGGGAGCTAACATTATGGGCCTAGACTTGTTCCTCGCCCTGGGCTTTGCTGTGAGTGAGCCTGCCACAGCCCCTCTCACCCCGACCCCTTGGCCACTTTCACCTTGGGAACATATTCAGGTCGGCATCTGTGGGGAACTTCAGGGGGCACCTGCTCACGCTCACTACCTGCTGGTTGTTCATGATCTTCACTCGAAGTGGCCTGAGGTTTGTCAACTGAGCTCCATCACTGCACACACCATCATAGACTGCCTGGACAACCTGTTTGGACGCTGGGGCCTTCCCAGTGTTGTTACGACGGATAATGGGGCCCAGTTCACCTCAGCAGAGTTCACAGAGTTCCTCACACTACGCTCCATCAGGCACATCAGGACAGCAGTTTATCACCCAGAGAGCAATGGTGGTGTGGAACGACTCAATGAAACTCTCAAAAATGGACTCAGAGCCTGTCTGGAGGAGGGGAGAACCTTCAGCGACGCTCTCAACCAAACCCTCTTGACCATCCGGGCATCCAAGCATCCCACCACAGGAGTTTCACCGGCGATGCTGATGATCGGGCGCGAACTGAAGCAACCCCTGGACTGTCTGAGAGCTGAGCCAGCTCCTGCACGCGGGAGCCCAGAGCTCCAGAAAGCCAGAGCTCAGGTGAAGGGTTCGCAGGCCCGGATGAAAGAGAGGTTTGATGCCACGCACCGAGTGCAGACCCCCTCAATGGCTGCAGGGGATTGGTTTGATGCCACGCACCGAGTGCAGACCCCCTCACTGGCTGCAGGGGATTGGGTCAGGATCAAACGGCGTCATCGGAGAAATAAACTGAAATCCTTCTGGTCAGAGCCACTGCGGGTGGTTAAGCAATTGGGGCCGGCCACATACAGACTGGACAATGGGAGTCGTTGGCACACAAACCGTCTGCACAGGGTCATCACCCCACCAGCATCTGCCCCACCAGCATCTGCTCCACCAGCATCTGTTTCACCGCTGACCCCAGCAACGGCGCTGGGTTGGCAGCCTAGGCCAATGACTTTTCGGGTGGGGGATACTCCACCAGCTTTGCCCGACTCCACTCAGCAGCCAGCATGGCCCCAGAGTATGAGGGCCCCGCCTGTCTGGCTTGGGGACTATGTGACAGGGTGATTGTGTTACTGAAGATCTGTTAATCTGTGTTTTATTGAGTCCAGTTTAATCTGTTATTCTTTGCAAAGTGTTATGTTTTCAAGGGGGGTGAAGGGGGGAAAATGTTGTGTTCAGAAAACACAGTGTTTAGTGTGTTTGTTGGGTCTGTAATGGTGTGCTCTGTTTGTTACGACATGTTACTGTGCCTTTAAGAGATGCTTTACGGCATGGGTAAATGTGTGTGTGTGGGGGTTTTGAGCTCAGTAAAGTTTGGTGCACGAAGCGACACGGTGTGGTTATTGAGTTCCCGCGGACACTACAACTCCTCCTTCCAAAATCTCCCTGAAAATGGACGTGTCGAGAGACAAGGAGGGGAGGAGGTAGAGTTGTGCTTTTGTTCACGCCTCCACCTGCAACAACCTAAAACAAATTAAACCTCTAGCCAACAACATACACCAAGCAACAACAAAGAATAAACATGTAGATGTATTTATCTATTCCACCCATTCCATCCAAAACCAAAGGCCTAAAAAATGAAAATGAAAATAAAAATAAAACCGCTTGTCAGGAGTGAAATGCAGCACTTCCATATAAGGTATGCACTTCTCATCTCTGCAGGGGATTGGCTCTGCTTGAACCACCTGTGTGACATCACACATGAGCAGACATGTCACACATGAGCGTTTGCACAAATAAGAAAATTAAGGTGTAATCCACCAGTTCAACCCATAGAACTACCGTAAACACATTTTTAGACCAAATATTGCCAAATATTGCCAATTTACACAGATATGCACAATTATGTGAGAATAAACACAGCCATAGTGCTAGATAACATTTTAAACACATTCTAGGGAGTTTATCAGCTAAAAAAAGTTAATTTTGGGTTTAGTCGCACTTTAAACAAAACGGCTCATATTTTGTGATCCTTCTACTAACATGCTGCTCTTCTCAGTTTCATGCAAAAATCAGGACACAGGTGAAGTCATTGTCAGGGCTCTGTGTCAGGTCCATGAACAAAGCTTAAAAACCTCAGTTTAAGTGTAGGGTGAAGCTAGGATTGTTCAGATGACAGTTTTAAGATTGTTGGTTCAGTAACCCCACGTTCCTATTATTAATGGGGAGTTAGCTAAGATGGTAATTAATTATTAAATAAAAATAGGATGGAATTGACTACACTTTACGAATATGTAAACAGTTGAGAACAGAAAAACTATGAGCAAAGTGACGTGACTTGTGGCTGGTGAGAATCAATCGCATGGATTTCACCCCATCCAAATATTAAAGAGTATGTTCAGAGCACTTAAAAAATTGTGAGTGTTGTTAAAAACACAGAGAAATGGTAAAATGTAAATGAACAGTCAAAGTTAGCAGAACGTTGAGTAATCAACCCATGTAAATGTGCATGTAGACTGTCAGATTATGCACAACAGAAAGTCAGGGCAGGTTGTGAATTTTTCATTTTTCTGTATTTTCCAGGTAAACCTGCTGCCCTTTTTAACCAGACAAATCCTGACTGGGCTCCTTCTCTCAACCTGGGTTATGACATGTCTGCACATTCAGCCAGAGAAAATGCATCAAACAGGTGGCTATATGATGTTATTGTCTTGTATAACAAGCCAAGTCATATTTTGTATAATTATGACCCTCTGTGGTTAAGTTAAAGATACTGTTAACAGTGTTTCATTTGAAATTAAAGTGAAGTTATGGTTTATTAACAAGTACTTCTTGTTACATAGAAAAAGCACAAAAAGTCTGTGCTCACCTAATGCGATTTAACCATACGTCCATATCTCATACAATCCTGTTATTTTTGTTTATGGTAATAATAATAATAGAAATAATATTGCATTAGTCTTTCTTTTTGAGGCCCTCAAAGACGCTTTACAAATTTCTTGCATCATTTTATAAGACACACATTCACACACAATGTTTTATGAAGTAGAAGTTTTAAAGTGCAAAAGCAGTTGATCACATATCAAAGTTATATTACTCATGGTTTTAATCTGTTGTAGTGACACTCTGTTGTAGTGACACTGGCGCCTTGCATGGCAGTCTGCCGCTACCGGTGTATGAATGCGTGTATGAATGGGTGGATGGTTGGTATTGTAAAGCGCTTTGGGGCTCCTCACAGGGGGCTAGAAAGCGCTATATAAATAAGCTCCATTTACCATTTACCATTTTACTTGACCCATTATAAATGGTTCACTGCACCACCTTGTGGTTGTTTTAGTTAAATGCAGAGACTGTCATTTTTAAGAAGACATTTTAGTTTTGTCACTGAATGAGAGCTATATGTTAGAAAGTTTCCACATCAGTTTACATGTCAAAAATAAAGTCACGCGTGATTCATGCACAATCCATTAATTATTATCAGAAGTACAGTATTAACAAATACATTAGCAAGTATTTTAAATTAAACGTCTCGTAATAGCCTTGAAATGTGAACATTAATACACATTATGAAATGGCTGACAATTTTTTCTTTTTTGTTATAGGTGGCGAATTGTCATTCACGGTGGTATATGTGGCTTCAGTCGAATGGTGGTGTTTTTAAAGGCTTTAGACAACAACAGAAGCAACACAGTTTTGGAGATGTTTCTTGATGCTACAGCAAGATACGGAGTGCCATCTCCGTGTACGATGTGATGACGCGTTATAGTTTGAGTACATTTTTAGCTTAACATGGTACACTGTGTTTAAGTTATAGTTTTCCATCTTTCTGTTCAGCGTGGATTAAGTGTTTCATAGCTGATCTTTTTTTTTTAACTTGCAATCTAATTAGAATTAGATTAGAACATTACATTCTAATCTAATAATTAGACACTGAATTAATCAAACTTTATCTGTACTCCTACATATAATTAGGCCAGATCTGGAAACACTCATGCGTGCCCTCGCCAGCAAACTGCAACCAGAAGAGCATCCCTCCAACATGATAAATGTTTGCAGAGACAACATATTGGAAACCAGAAAAACATTCAGACCTGAGGCCAAAATGAGCATCATCTTTTTAGATAATTGTGACCAAGCTGAGGGATCCGTGGATGAAGGTGGGCCCGCCAGAGAGTTTTTTAGGCTACTTTTGGTAGCTCTGAAAGACAGTTCTTTATTTTATGGAAAGGAACACAAAGACCTGAACTTGGACAGCCATGGTTTGTACATGCATCATTACACACACTGACAAGTTAATTTAATTTATCTCTTGGTTGTACGTGTTAAAAGAAAAGTGACTATTTGCATTATGTGTGTTCAGCTGTCGAGAAGAAGCGTTACCGAACCTTTGGAGTCATGGTTGCTGTGGCACTGATTCGTGGTGGTGTGTCACCTGCATTTTTCACAGAGAGGCTGTACAGTAAGTTGTGTGGTCTTCCAGTTCCACTGCCTTCCCTGGAAGACATTGGTGATCCATCTTTGGTGGAGAAACTGAAAAAGGTGCATTTAAATTTTCACTTGCATTCATAGCATTGCTGGTAACCATTAAGCTGAAGTTTGAGAAAAAGCAGTCTGTACTATTTTTGTTTTCCTTATGTTAAAGATAAAGGAGGCCCTTGATCTGCCATCAGCTAGAGATGCAATTTCAGAAGCTGCTGACAGCCTGTGTTTGCTGGGGTGCTTCAGGCACATTACATCTTTGGAGGGACGTGACGAAGTCCTACAGTCTGCTATAAACTTTTATGTTGATGGTAGAACCAAAGAAGCACTTGAACAGTAAGTTCCCTTTTTGCTTTTACTGTATTTGTACACACTCAACAGTATTCTTTCATCAGGTTCACATTGCCTGACAACCTGAGATCTTTGATTTGTTATAACAAACATTTTAATGGTCAAAATCATTTAAAATCTACTTTTTTTAATGATTCTGTGGCAGTTAAATATTGTCATACTATCTACAAAGTTGTGGTTTCATGTCATTAATAATAATCCATCTGTTAAAAAATTTGTTGAATAATCCTCTTTCTCTCACTGGATCTGTGTCAAATCCTAAAAAATAAGCCCAGCTCACATCCTGAGTAAAGTTTAGGCTAGGTTTAGGGTAAAATCGGTAAATGAAAATTATGGTCATAATTGTTTTTTTTATTGATTTATTGACTATCGCGACAGGCGTAGTAGACTGGTAAATCGAGAGCTTCGCCTCTGGCTTCACCACAGCAGACCGGTGCAGGACCCGCATCACTGCAGATGCAGCAACAAGCCGCCTGTTGATCTCCCGCTCAATTCTTCCCTCATTTGTGAACAAAACCCAGACATATTTAAGCCATCTTTAAGCACAACACGTAATTATGTTCTCATTAGAACTGTTGCTGAAGGATCTGGTCACATGATATGGAGGGCACTCCATCAATGTGAGAGCTTGGCACAAATGCAGATATTATGAGTTTCCTTACATTGTTTTTCCTGCTATGTACTTATTTTTATAGATTTGCTGATGGACTGAACACCTTTGGTCTCCTTGACCTTGTTCGAAGACACGCCAGTGTTTTCAGGGAAGTATTCACTTCCTTGCCAAGACCACTGATGGCAGAAGACCTGAAGAAACTCTTTGAGCCAGAACATGCAACAACTGGAACCAACCAATGGCGTGTTGAAAAGAGAATTGAAGGATTCTGGAAAGATTTCCTGGTTGAAGTGGAAGGTAGTTTTAAAGGATTCATACAAAATTCAACGTGTAATATTCCTACAAACTCAATAACCATTTCTTTTGTTGAATTTACAGAAGGGGAACAGCCAATAACACTCGAGAAGATTTTGGTTTTTGCATCGGGCGCAGAAAAAATACCACTTCTTGGCTTCTCTACACAGCCAGTCCTAGCTTTCAACCATGACCAGGGCAGATTGTTTCCTGAGGCAAACACCTGCCTGGTTACTCTAAAGCTTCCTGTCCACAACACTTATGAAGACTTTACCAAGTTCATGGTGGAAGGGATCATTCAGGCTCCCACTTTTGGTGTTGCCTAGTTTGTTTTATATAGATGTGCTGGGAGTGTTAAAAGGATCGGCGATTATTTGTGACACTAGTTTTTTTTTTTTTTTTTGTATACATTTATTTTAACTGTAAAATGACTGTAAAAATACTGTAGGCTCTTTAGTTTTTATAATTTTTAAACTAAAAGTAAAGTGAGAAAATACACGGACGGGGCCATTGTATTT
>JBBPBX010010265.1:45030-55876 GCA_038048925.1 Garcialebias charrua | reverse complement strand
CCCCCAATATTTATAACCCAATTTTTGGCTGAGATCTGATGATTTCATTCATTCTGACATGAAAAATATTGAACACTACCATTTTCAGCCACTAGAGGGCCCTCGACCGATATGGTAAGCCAAGTTTCTCATTAATAGGTAAAAATGGCTATTAATGAGACACTTGGCTTGCCATACCATGCCACCTTCGTCTCGCTCCAGAACTCCTGGAGCAAACTTCAAATCAGCTGCACACAATTATGGGTACGGTATATAATCGCAACATTATTATACAACATACAATTCAAACAACTAAAAAACTGACATCTGATCTGGTTGACATGTTTGAATTTATTGAAGCTTTTCCCTAAAATTATACAAATAATCTCAAATGTAAATGTTGAGCTGTTTGGCTTAAATGACTGAGTACTTTTTAGAAGAGTCAATGGGCCTCATGCAAGAACATGTTCGTATTTTTATCCTAAATTTCTCTTACTTTTGTTCGTACGAAGTGTTCGTACGAACATGCCACGTCAGATTCAACAAACTCTTCTATCCTCAGGAAAAGTGTGTAAATGAGCTGCGTACGTATGATGAATTCCACCTGTTCTATCCACCTGCGCGTGCACGCGGAGAGGTCATTTACATAATTCCCACCCCTCAAAACACCATATAAGGCTACGTTTCCTGCCTCAGAGAGCAGGAAGTGTCCGTTCATACAAGGTATGACTATTTCTTTTCCTTCTTTCTTTAGATTATTTATTCATTCCAGATTAAAAAAACTCTATGCTTTATTTCTTGTTGTATTGTAAATAGTTTTCTTGTGTTTTTTACATCTGGAATGAATTAAAAGAAAAAAAAAGTTGGTCCCATGTGGGACTTGAACCCATAAGGTTCGGATCGACGAGCCAACGCTCATCTCACTGAGCTATCAGAGCTCTGTGACTGCAACAGGAGGAGGTCAAGATAAAGTCTGCGTTACCGAGACAAATTAAACTTAAATTAATTCATAATTTAAGTTGGTTTTAGTTTGAGATCTTCATATTAATATTGTAGTGTTAGAAAACGGCATTGATAACAAATTGATTTTAATTTAAATATTTTAATCCGTTAGTCATTATTACATTTAAAATTATAATTCTAATTCAAACAGAATAACCTATTGTCAAATATAATTATGGTGCGTGATTTCTTTAGACTCAAAATATTTTCTGAATAACGAAATATAAAGTTATTAGTGAAGAAAATCCGTCTGGATAACAGCAGACTGGCTGCTCGTAAAATATACGACAGGTCCGGACCACTCGTAAATTTTGTTCGTATCTGAAAAAAATCTTAGGATACGAAAACATTGTTGAATGCCACAAATGATCCTAAATCACTCGTACGCACAGTTTAAGAACAAATCTGTGCGTACGAACGGTTCTTGCATGAGGCCCATTGTGAGGCTTTCAAACCTTTGAACTCTTCACAAACCTTAAAGCATGATGGTGGTAGCATTATACTGTGCGACTGGTGCACTGCACAAATTGGTTGGGGTAACGGAGACGGACATATAGCTTCAAAGTCTTCAACTTCACATCAAATCAGCAACTAGATGGTTGAAACTTGACAGAGTTGGACATTCCAACAAGTCAATGATCCCAAACAGACATCGGAACTGGTTTCTGATTGGATGAGGCAGGCGAACATTAGGCTTCTGGAATGGTCTTTCCAAAAAGCCAGGTCTGTGCCAAGAAAAGCAACCAGTTAAAACGAACTCCACCAGATTTGCCAAGGAAAGTGATCAAATACATGCAGAATGATACCAGAACCTTGTTAACAGATGAATTAAGGTGCTTGCTAGGGGATGTTTACTTAGTAGACAAAATGAGCCTGGATGCACATATTTACCCCAAATGTGTAGGATTTTTAATGATTTTTGTAAGTAAGATATACAGCTAGACAAAAATAACATAGCTTATTTCCCCTTCTGTGATTCATCTTGCATGTCAGACAGCAGGCACTCTTGAAATCATTTCTCTCTACCTACCTTTTAATAACTGCTGACAGGTAGCACCTGTTTTGCCCACTATGACCAGATGGACCATGTTCTAATGCACCTGCCCCTCCTGGTGATATCATCTGGTTTGAGCCAAGTTTCAGTGCTTCCATCTGAATGTGGGCACACAAACACAGTTGGAGCCCACAGATACCCCCTTTGTTTTACTTAGATGACACGCAGTATCCACTATATTGTGTACAGTTATTTGAAGATGGGGCAGCACAGTGGCACAGTTGGTAGAAGGTTCACAGGGGGATTTCTGGGTGGAGTTTGCATGTTCTCTCCATGCATGCGTGGGTTTTCCTCGGGTACTCCAGTTTCCTCCCACAGACCAAAAACATGCATGTTAGGCTGATTGCTAACTCTAAATTGTCCTTAGGTGTGAGTGAGAGAGTGAATGATTGTTTGTCTCATTTATCTCTATGTTCAAGTTCAAGGTTCGTTATTGTCATCTGCAACACATGTGGTACATGAGGTGGAACAAAATTGTGTACACAGGGTCCCAGTTACATCCAACAATAGCAAAAATATAAACTGTAAAAGAAAAAGCACTAAAAATCGAAGACATAAACTATGAAACACACTACATTTAATAATGCAAAACAAAATGCTGAACAACACCAGCATGAACATGAGTCTCTGTGTGTGGATGAGTACGAATGAATACAGCAGCATGAAATAAATCAGCAGCATGAGGTCAGCAGCACGTATCAACAATCAACATGACATTACAGTGATTTTTTTTTTCACAATGATAATCCTGATAAGGGATTCATGGGTCTAACAGCCTCCTCATTCTAGTGGTTCTACACTTAATGCTCTTTAACCTCCTTCCTGAGGAGAGCGGGGCAAAAAGTGTGTGTGCTGGGTGAGTGGGATCATTCATGATGCAGGTGGCCCTCTTCCTGCATCTGGAGGTGTAGATGTCTATGATGGTGAGGAGGCTGACTCAAATGGTTTTCTGTGCACTCTTCACCACGCTGCAAAGATGTGTGTCTCTCTGTCCCGTGATGGACTTGTGACCTGTCCAGGGTGTCCTCTATCTCTTGCACAGTGGTGGTTGGACATGGGCACCAGTGACCCCCCACGACTCGACAAGGAAGAAGCGGGCAAAGATAATGGATGGATGGATATTTAAGATAAGATAAAATCAATTTGACGATGGCATTACTATACCTAAGGAAAGTCTTTTTTTTTCTGCACTGTCTGAGAAAGTCCAGAGTTCTTAAAAATGTTTCATCCATTCAACCTTTATTTATACAAGTTAGTCCCATTGAGCCTCGGAGACTCATTTACAAGAGAGACCTGATTTTAATTAAGAGTGATAACAGTAGACAACAAAGACAACAGTAGACAACAAAGACAACAGTAGACAACAAAGACAACAGTAGACAGCAAAGACAACAGTAGACAGCAAAGACAAAGACAACAGTAGACAGCAAAGACAACAGTAGACAACAGTAGACAACAGTAGACAGCAAAGACAACAGTAGACAGCAAAGACAACAGTAGACAACAGTAGACAACAGTAGACAGCAAAGACAACAGTAGACAGCAAAGACAACAGTAGACAACAAAGACAACAGTAGACAACCGTAGACAACAGTAGACAGCAAAGACAACAGTAGACAGCAAAGACAACAGTAGACAACAAAGACAACAGTAGACAGCAAAGACAACAGTAGACAACAGTAGACAACAAAGACAACAGTAGACAGCAAAGACAACAGTAGACAGCAAAGACAACAGTAGACAACAGTAAAGACAACAGTAGACAACAGTAGACAGCAAAGACAACAGTAGACAACAGTAGACAGCAAAGACAACAGTAGGTAGCAAAGACAACAGTAGACAACAGTAGACAACAAAGACAACAGTAGACAGCAAAGACAACAGTAGACAACAGACAGCAAAGACAACAGTAGACAACAGTAGACAGCAAAGACAACAGTAGACAGCAAAGACAACAGTAGACAACAGTAGACAACAAAGACAACAGTAGACAGCAAAGACAACAGTAGACAACAAAGACAACAGTAGACAACAAAGACAACAGTAGACAGCAAAGACAACAGTAGACAGCAAAGACAACAGTAGACAACAGTAGACAGCAAAGACAACAGTAGACAACAGTAGACAGCAAAGACAACAGTAGACAGCAAAGACAACAGTAGACAACAAAGACAACAGTAGACAGCAAAGACAACAGTAGACAACAAAGACAGCAAGACAACAGTAGACAACAGTAGACAGCAAAGACAACAGTAGACAACAAAGACAACAGTAGACAACAAAGACAACAGTAGACAGCAAAGACAACAGTAGACAACAAAGACAACAGTAGACAGCAAAGATAACAGTAGACAGCAAAGATAACAGTAGACAACAAAGACAACAGTAGACAGCAAAGACAACAGTAGACAGCAAAGACAACAGTAGACAGCAAAGACAACAGTAGACAGCAAAGACAACAGTAGACAGCAAAGACAACAGTAGACAGCAAAGACAACAGTAGACAGCAAAGACAACAGTAGACAGCAAAGACAACAGTAGACAAAGACAGCAAAGACAACAGTAGACAGCAAAGACAACAGTAGACAGCAAAGAAAACAGTAGACAGCAAAGATAACAGTAGACAACAAAGACAAAAGTAGACAACAGTAGACAGCAAAGACAACAGTAGACAACAAAGACAACAGTAGACAGCAAAGACAACAGTAGACAACAAAGACAACAGTAGACAGCAAAGACAACAGTAGACAGCAAAGACAACAGTAGACAACAAAGACAACAGTAGACAGCAAAGACAACAGTAGACAACAAAGACAACAGTAGACAGCAAAGACAACAGTAGACAAGCAAAGACAACAGTAGACAACAAAGACAACAGTAGACAGCAAAGACAACAGTAGACAACAAAGACAACAGTAGACAGCAAAGACAACAGTAGACAACAAAGACAACAGTAGACAGCAAAGACAACAGTAGACAGCAAAGACAACAGTAGACAACAAAGACAACAGTAGACAGCAAAGACAACAGTAGACAACAAAGACAACAGTAGACAGCAAAGATAACAGTAGACAGCAAAGATAACAGTAGACAACAAAGACAACAGTAGACAGCAAAGACAACAGTAGACAGCAAAGACAACAGTAGACAGCAAAGACAACAGTAGACAGCAAAGACAACAGTAGACAGCAAAGACAACAGTAGACAGCAAAGACAACAGTAGACAGCAAAGACAACAGTAGACAGCAAAGACAACAGTAGACAGCAAAGACAACAGTAGACAGCAAAGACAACAGTAGACAGCAAAGACAACAGTAGACAGCAAAGATAACAGTAGACAACAAAGACAAACAGTAGACAGCAAAGACAACAGTAGACAACAAAGACAACAGTAGACAGCAAAGACAACAGTAGACAACAAAGACAACAGTAGACAGCAAAGACAACAGTAGACAACAAAGACAACAGTAGACAACAAAGACAACAGTAGACAGCAAAGACAACAGTAGACAACAAAGACAACAGTAGACAGCAAAGACAACAGTAGACAGCAAAGATAACAGTAGACAACAAAGACAACAGTAGACAGCAAAGACAACAGTAGACAGCAAAGACAACAGTAGACAGCAAAGACAACAGTAGACAGCAAAGACAACAGTAGACAGCAAAGACAACAGTAGACAGCAAAGACAACAGTAGACAGCAAAGACAACAGTAGACAGCAAAGACAACAGTAGACAGCAAAGACAACAGTAGACAGCAAAGACAACAGTAGACAGCAAAGACAACAGTAGACAGCAAAGACAACAGTAGACAGCAAAGACAACAGTAGACAGCAAAGACAACAGTAGACAGCAAAGACAACAGTAGACAGCAAAGACAACAGTAGACAGCAAAGACAACAGTAGACAACAAAGACAACAGTAGACAGCAAAGACAACAGTAGACAACAAAGACAACAGTAGACAGCAAAGATAACAGTAGACAGCAAAGATAACAGTAGACAACAAAGACAACAGTAGACAGCAAAGACAACAGTAGACAGCAAAGACAACAGTAGACAGCAAAGACAACAGTAGACAGCAAAGACAACAGTAGACAGCAAAGACAACAGTAGACAGCAAAGACAACAGTAGACAGCAAAGACAACAGTAGACAGCAAAGACAACAGTAGACAGCAAAGACAACAGTAGACAACAGTAGACAGCAAAGACAACAGTAGACACAGAGACAGCAAAGACAACAGTAGACAGCAAAGAAAACAGTAGACAGCAAAGATAACAGTAGACAACAAAGACAAAAGTAGACAACAGTAGACAGCAAAGACAACAGTAGACAACAAAGACAACAGTAGACAGCAAAGACAACAGTAGACAACAAAGACAACAGTAGACAGCAAAGACAACAGTAGACAGCAAAGACAACAGTAGACAACAAAGACAACAGTAGACAGCAAAGATAACAGTAGACAGCAAAGACAACAGTAGACAGCAAAGAAATCATATAAATTGAGAAAAACAAATGAAAAAAATGGTGTAAAAACTAAACAAAAACATCTAGGTTGTAAAGCAGCAAAATGATAGATGGACGTGTTTCATTATAGGTGTATAGGTGACACAATAATGTGTACAAAAGAAATGTGTATCACCCATCAACTTGCATGTCAAGGTTTTACACCAAAAAAATCATATGATCTATTGGCTCTCAGTCTGTGTTGGATGGCTCTCAGCTACTAGCACACCAAGTTTTAGTTCAATATTTATAAAACCGAGTGTCATTTTTGTGTTTGCCAAGTCTGAGTAGCTGCATTGACCATTTTGAATTGGGTTGTCTCTAAAAAGTGATTAGCTGTAGATGTGTATCTAATCACATTCTGAGAGTTTCATTAAAATCTGTTCACTGGTTAATTATATTTCATGCTATCAAACTCATAATTCCTTAAGATGCTTTTTAGACATTGCTGCTTGTATTACTGTACAGTAGAAAACATAGCTATCTTTATTATTTTTTGAAAATGTTTTAATAAACATCTGAAAGCTTTGGAGCCGAACTGAAGGACTTTGCTAGCTTTCAGAAACTTTTCCATGAATCTTAGATGAGCTGGCATAGAGTGACCACCCTTCTTTTGATCTTTTTTAAGTCTAGTAAAAAATAAAACTATTGATAAAGATACATAAATGTGAATCTTCCCCCTACAGATTTTGCTTAAGGCTTCCACCAATTAAATGGTGACTGCTGCCTATGGTATGTAGTTGGGTGAAGACCCTCATTACTCACCACAGAAACTGAGTGTGCGGCAACAGCTGAAGGAGACAGTCAACCTCTCTTCCATAGATTATGACAGCTGGATAGTAGAAGGCATTTAAGTTGGTGATTTGGTCTAGAACAGTAGTCATGAAATGTCCCCACACAGCAGGTGGAGAGCAGAGACTGTGGTGTTAGAACCAAAGTGGGGGGCAGTGGCAAAAGTGTGTTGAAACAACACTATGCAGTGTCCCACAATACCCCTGGAGTACAATTTCATTCATTCATTCATTCACTCAGTATATACGGTAGGTTTGTTTGTATGAATGTATGCATGTATGTATGTATGTATGTATTTAGAACAGGTTAAAATAGCCTTAACAAAATATCCATCCATCCAACCATCCATCCATCAATTCATCATCTTTACCTGCTTCTTCCTTTTCGGGTTGCTGGAGTGCCCATGTCCAGCAGTCACTGTGCGAGAGGCTGGGGACATCCTGGACAGGTCTCCAGTGCATCACAGGGACATATAGGGACACATTTTTGGGACCGAGATGGGGTAGAGGTAGGGCAGCTCACTTGGGACCCGAAAGCCGCAGTTCGACTTCCAGCCATTCCCACATGTCGTGGTGTCTCTGAGCAAGCCATCTAATCCCTAATTGCTCCCCGGGTTCTTACATAGCGGCCCACTGCTCTGGGTGTATCCCAGGTGCAATGGGTTGAATGCAGAGAACTAATTTTGTCATTGTATGGGAACATACCATGATGACAACAACCATTCACTCTCTCACTCACACCTAGGGACAATTTAGGGTTACCAATCAGCCTAATGTGCATGTTTTTGGTCTGTGGGAGGAAACCGGAGTACCCGGAGAAAATCCACGCATGCAAGGAGAGAACATGCAAACTCTACCCAGAAAAGTCCCCTGCCAGGATTCGATCTGGTGACCTTCTCACTGAGACAAAAAAATCTATATATATAACACAAATAGACCCGTACAAAAGAAGAAACATAAACTAAAGATAATGATAAAATTATTCATAACAGTGAGTAAATAAAGAACTTGTTCGTGCTGCTGTTCAGCATATTGTTTTTATGTTAGTAGTGTTTATTGTATTTTTAGTTGATGTTTTTCTTAGTTAATATCTTAGATCTTATTACTGTTTTTCTTTTACATTTTATACTTTTGTTGGATGTAACTGGGACCCTGTGTACATAATTATGACAAATAAAGAACCTTGAATCCTTGAAACTTTGCTATGTTTAATCTGTACGAAAAGCAATAAATAAGTATAAACTTATTTAAATCTTCCTCTTATCTTTAAATAATATAATGTCTTACACAAACTATAATGCATTGTCCTTGGGTGTCCTGAAAGGCGCTTTTAAATAAAATGATTATTATTATTGTTACTTGTATCTTTAATGTATTATTGTATGATATTCATATACATAATAAATTTCTGCACAAGGAATACACATAAGTAACATTCATAAATTGTACAGATATCTGTGTTTTCTGTGGATTCAAGTGTCCATAAGTGATCCGTTAGTCTTTTTTGTTTGTTGTGTCTTGTTTTCTTCAAATACAGTAGGTACCGTACTACATTTTGCATTGTATTTTTTGCATCTCCATGTTTACGAGGACATCTTTACTCGTTCTTCTTATCTTTTTCATCTTACGTTTGATTTGGCTCTTCTGCTGCCTCTCCCCTGGATGATAAGTAATCTCTTTTTCCTCTTGGTGCTTTGGCAGGATGTGATGTGAGCTGATATAGTCCCTGTCCTGTTCAACAATCAGAGGCACTTGTATAGTAGAAAGCATCACACATGCTGACCTCAGATTTTGGTATATATTGACAGAAAGGTGTCATATTTCACAATGCTATATTTCACAAATGGTCTTTTATTAACTGACTGACATAAAATATGGAAAAGTAGTATTTCCTGAAAGAATACACATCATTGGCCTCCTTGGATGCCAAAATGGTATCCAAAGACTGTATGATCTGTTAGTATTCAAGGTACATGATGTGGATGGCTCTCAGTTACCACCCCAAAGTATTGCTCAACCTCTGTAAATTTCAGAATTAGAATAAGCTTTATTATCATTGTACCGAGATACAGCGAGAATGTGTCCACACAGTCGTCCAAAAGATGGGCGGAGTGCATGTAGCTGCTGCTATGATAGCGCGGCCTCTTGTGCTTTTCAGAATACTTTTTTAGATAGAAAAGTGGACAAAGCCATAAGGAGAGGATAGTGGCATTACAAAAAATATCTCTTCACACCTTGTCCTATCAGGACACAATTTAAGACATCAAAAAAACTCTGCCAGCAGCACTTTTATGGATTATTGAGCATGCATCAGGATACTTTTATGAACATGTTACACGTTACATATTTATTTGACAGCATGGCGGTCCATGAAGCATTTCCAGATAGTCCATAGTCCTGATAAGATGATGGTCAGCTAGCACAGTTCTGATAAGCCTCCACAGAAGTTCTCCGGTGGGGCGGGGGGATAGATTAAGCTTTTCCTTAGTTTACACTTTTCCCAGTATAAATTGATATGTTGGCCTGTTTTCAAGGCCAACTGGGGGAGTCGGCTCAGATAAGCCACAATTGTTTTTTTTCAGGCAGGCAATTTTTTTCTTGTCAGCTTTGAGTCTTACTGGTACTTTAAAAATCCAAAATGGCCAGATTAGGGTGCATTCTACTTGTCCTTGCTTACGAGCCCCTTCAAGGTTGTTTCCAACATGCTGGCAAGTCCCAAAGCCGCATGTGGCCTGCGATTCTCACAAATCACTTCTATCTTACGGTTTAGCTTGTAAATCAGCTGATTTTGAGTCCTCAAAGCACAAACCAAACCTTTACAAGCAGGCAGCCTGACGAGGGCCAAATTAGCTGCAGCTGTCTTCTTGTATGTTGATAGACCAGGAACCAGCCGATTCCAGAAAGCAGGAAACCTGTTATCATAAATCCAATTGTATACACATTTGGTGTCCTCCTGACATTCTCAGCAGAACATGAGGACTCTCCAGGACCCTGTTGCTTTGTTGAAAAGATTTTGTCGATTGTGTTGAAAACCCAGTTGATCATATCCATAATAGTAGTTTTAATTTTGGAAGATGTGTAAAATAGGAGCTCTGATACACAGACAGAGAGCCCCCCCCCAAAAAAAAAAAACAAAACAAAAAAAAAACAACAACAACAACAACAACAAAAAAAAAAACAGGAGGAGAACAGGAGAGGGAAGAGAAAGTGTCCACCTCGGAAAATATATTATAAGTTATAGTGATTTTTGTGCTTGCTAAATTTGATTAGCTATGGTAGCCATCTTCACACACATTAATTCTAAACTTGAAACAGTTAGCGATGTGCATCTAATGATTACGTTGCTTCAGTTCCATAAAAATCCATCCAATGGTTCATGAGATGTTGTCTACCAAACCTAAACTTGATCAAATGCAGACATCATGCAAAAAAATATTCTCACCTGCTTTCAGTAGTGTGCAATAATAAAGGCTCTAACCAGCTCAGGGACAGCTTCTGTGAAAATATT
>JBBPBX010010265.1:0-37200 GCA_038048925.1 Garcialebias charrua | reverse complement strand
CAGTTGTGAGTGCTTCACCTATTCCACCCACATTTTGATGTTGTCGATCCAGGGAGTCGAACCGATGACGTTCCGATCACAGGCTCGCCTTCTCTAACCTCTGTACCACCGCTCCCCTCGTTAACTGACTACAGTACAATATATATATACTGTATATATATATATGTGTGTATACTATATATATATATATATATATATATTATAAGAACAACGGCAAAGAAACAAACAAACACAATAATATATTTTAATACAAAACTATGAATGAGACCAAATCAGAAGATCATAGATGCTGAAGGAGTTTGGAAAAAAAAGTTTTATAAAAACGTGAATTTTAAATATGTGACTTAATAGCTCTCATTTAGGTGTCATGAAGACTGATCAATAAAAATGAATAAAATAGTTAACAGTCTGCTCAATACCTTTTATGTTTTGATGGTCTGATCTGAAGCTCTTGACCTTGACCTCTCTAAGTGGCTTCATACATCTGTTGAGTTCCTGGGAAAAACCAATGCAAGACATGTTCCTGTTTTCGGTTTTCTACACCACCTTATAACCTAGCAGTTTTTTTATTCATTTTTTTTAATTACCATTTTATTTTCACTTGTTATTCTCAATTTGTATGCATCCTTTATGATTGTCTATTGTTGTCTTTGTTGTCCACTGTTATCATCACTCTTTGTTAAAATCTGGTCTCTCTTGTAAATGAGTCTCCGAGGCCCAATGGGACTAACCTGTATAAATAAAGGTTGAATGGATGAGAATTCTTTAAAAACACTGGACTTTATCAGACAGTGCAGAAAAAAAGGTTTTCCTTAGGTATAGTAATGCCATCTTCCAATTTATTTGATCTTATCTTAAATATCCATCCATCCATTATCTTTAACATACGTGTCAGCGGTGACGCATAATAGATGCGATGTATACGGAGGTGCGACGAGTTTATGGATTTTTCCAATTTATTGGACATAATTGGACCAACACTGGCAACGTCCATGAAAGAGTCTTTCAGAATTGAGAAGTCTGACATATTTGATGTATTGGTACAAATCTGGGTGCAAGTACTTTGCTAACATGGAGTGTGTAGCCACATTTCAGACACAAGATGATGAAAGAAATTTCCATCAGTTTTCTATTTTAAGGTTGCTGAGTGTCATCATTGCTCATGTTGTTCAAATCAAGTTTTAACATATAACCTCAATTTGTACAAAGTAGCATGAAACACTTAAAACGAATGAAGTTAAGTTACTGAATGGAATTTTCCATATTGGCTATATGCATTTTAGCTCTTGCAACAACAACAAAAAAAAGTAATGGTACAGGATATTACTGGTTGAAATGGTATGATGCCACTTTAACTATTACAAGATAATGTTTTTAAATACTGCACATAAAAACATATATATTCTAACAAATTAAGTTTTTGGAATTTTAATTGATTACGGTATGTCAATCACACAAAATCATAAACTTTGTGTTTTAAACACATCAAGTCAGGCAGACTTTCTACATTTGGTCACAAAATACCAAGTGTTTTTCCAGGAATGTGCCAGAATACCTCAGTTATCTCTCCCTATAACGATGAAGGGATGGACCCAAATGCAGGCAGACATAACGAGCTGGAGTAAAATTTATCATATTAATTAAATAAATGAAAACAAGGAGCTGACGCACCAGCAACGTCTTACAAAACACAGGGGAGCACAAGAGGGAAGTCTAAACATCTGGCTGGTGGTCGAAACAATGAACGTCTGTTGGAGTGGTGATTAAAGCTGGTTTAAAAAGAATGGATGGTGAGTGGAAAGTGGCAGTGCCTGGGCGATTAATAATTGGAAAACTAGTGTAAGTGGTAACAAGTGAGGCTGACTGAAGGTAAAAATGAGAGCTGGCCAGGAAACACAGAGCTAAACCAAAACACAACGGAGAGAAGAATAAAACACAAACCACAGGGAGAAATAAAACTAAAACATAAACTAACTAAATAACTCAAAAACCACAAACCATGATGCTTCCATGATAACTAGAAGTAGTGCTGGCTCAATACTTTGAATATATCAGTGGTGGTTTTGTAGTTTTGTCTTCTATATGGCTCTAAATATTGACGTTTCTTCAATGGTAAAATGCCATTTTAACGTATCTCTATTGGTGGTCATGGTGGTCACAGCTGCTCCCGTACAGTAAACTAAGGTTCATGTTGCAGCAGCTGACCCCATGTCTTTAACAGGCTAACTTTAACTTGATTTTACAGTTTACACTGCAGCCGTTTTATGAAGCCACGGCCAAGCCACGTTATCCATATTCTGAATGTTTGAATGACATTTTTAGCACGTGTAAGTAGTGCCATTCTCCCTCAGTTCAAATTGGTTTTCATCATCCACTGTCAAAAGTTGAAGGCAGGGGATGTTTTTACCCATGGTATAGCGGTAGCTGAGAACAATTCCCATCGCATGTTCTAAATGCTAACAGATAGCACAAAATCTTTGTTTAAAATGTTCCCATTAACTTTTTGAAGTCAGCTCAGTGACCAAAATATTTCGTGAACCAGGCTTAAAAGGAATTAATTCCTTTTAAGCCTGGTTCAGGCCTGGTTTTTAAGCCTGGTTCTAGCAAATGCTAGAACATATTCATTGAATGTACCTCCACAAGCTCAATTCAAGATGGCCACCACAGCCAACTGACTTTAGAAAACACAAACATTTCTCTATTTCAGTCATACTTACAGGTGTGCTAAAATTTGGTGGAATCATACTCAACACATTCTGTTCAATTCAAGATGGTCCCCACAGCTAACCAACAATAGTCAACCCAAAGACTGGCTATAACTCCGTTTTACACAGGACATTATTTCAGAGTCAGAGTCAGAGAGTCTTTATTGTCATTTGCACCGCATGTGATACACATGATGAAAACGAGATTATGTACACGGGGTCCCAGTTACATCCAACAACAAATGCAAGAGAAAAACAGTAATAACGTCTAGAATTAACTAAGAAAAACATCAACTAGTAATACACTAAGCCCTAATATAGTGGAAAAAAAACATCATTATAAACAGCAGCACGAACATGAGTCTGTATGAGCAGATGGTCACAGATGAACACAGCAACAAGAAAACAGATCAGCATCAGCATGATGTGATATTTTGCAGTGTTATTTTTTTATTTTATTTTTATTCATGAGTCTAACAGCCTCAGGGTAGAAGCTGTTCCTCAGTCTAGTGGTTCTACATTTGATGCTCCTCAACCTCCGTCCTGAGGGGAGTGGGGCAAAGAGTGAGTGTGCTGGGTGAGTGAGGTCTTTCATGATGCAGGTGGCTCTTTTCCTGCATCTGGAGGTGTAAATGTCTGTGATGGTGGGGAGACTGACTCCGACAGACTTCTGTGCAGCCTTCACCACTCTCTGTAGAGCTTTCCTCTCTGCAACTGTGCAGCCTCCATGCTGTTCAGCGATTTGTAGACATACATGAGAATTTTGAATTGGATTCGAAGATGAACCGGTAGCCAGTGAAGGGAGGCCAAGACTGGTGTAATGTGCTCTCTTTTGCGTGTGCTGGTTAAAAATCGGGCAGCTGCGTTCTGAACCAGTTGTAATCGTGCAATGGTGGCTTGACTGACGCCAAGCAGAAGGGAATTGCAGTAATCCAGCCTAGATGTAATGAATGCGTGAATCACTGTCTCCAGGTTGTTTTTTGATAATATGGGCTTCAGCTTAGACAGACGCCTCAGCTGGAAAAAACAGGATTTGACGATCATGTTTACATGACTGTTGAGTTTCATGGAAGGATCCATTATCACTCCCAGATTTGTGACTTTTTGTTTTTCGGACAGGGGTAGAGCAGACAGGTCAATGCAGTGGTTTGAGGTTGTGTCATTGGGAAGGAACAATATGGCTTCCGACTTCTTATTGTTGAATGACCCATGTTTTATTGATGATAGTTGTATACAAATGGATACACCTGATATATACAAATAAAAGAATGATCAAACTTACTTTACAGTATACAAACATATGCATACTTCTACACATCTTTAAAAAAACAGTTTATACAGTATACGATGTATTAAAGTACTGTAAAAATTGGGTTATAACACACAGTTTTTTTACTCATTTGAATGTCCTGCGTGTTATACGCCGAAGCGTGTTATTTATGGATTTTTTCCCATATTTTTAGACCCATTTTTGGCTCTGATATCGCCGTTTTTCATTTTGGGCAAAAAATGGTGCAGTACCACTTTTGTCCGCTAGGGGGCCACTTCCAGACCGTTTCTAGCTCATGTGTCCGAAAAAAGCCTCCTCTGGTCGGACTGACTCTGTCGCTGCCCGCCTCCTGCTCTGGATGTAGCTGCTGTTAGCTGTGTTGTTAGCTGTTTTTTTAGCAAGATAACTCATAAACCACACCGCGGATTTTCTTGAAACTTACAGAGCGTAATTATTTGGTGGTCATTTACAAATTATTAGCTGTATAAGACATTTGAGATAAAATTCAATTTTTTATAATTTATTTTAGTAGCGCACGAGACTGTTTTGGAAGAAGTCAAACCGAAACAATTTATAATCTAGCAGATTTGACCATTTCGTGAATTGATTAAGGAACGGTTAAGCTCAGGAACCCTTGTGCTATAATGTCAGCTAAGAAATATATTTTTTCTCACAAAGAAATAATTGTTTTTACCGTGTTATCTTGTAAAGTCCTTCGGTGCTCGCTCGCTTCTGTGGCCGCCATTTTCAGCAGGGCAAATGAGGCGCTGACGCGTCGCATAGCGGTGATAGCGGTGACGCATAGCGGTGAAGCATAGCGGTGACGCATANTGTTAGACTCCACGTGTGAAGCCTCCAGGCACCTCCTCAGTCTGTTCATGGAGGCTGCCAGTGTTGCCAGATCTCGCAATAGGAGCAAGACATCAGCTCTATGAAAACAAGCCCAACTGGCAACCCACCACATTGTGTAAAAAAAGAGGCCATTTTTAAACAGTCTAAATATACATTTATTATGGCATTACACATAAACAACAGCAAAATTATGCTAAACACTTTGAATAACATCGGAAGAAAACATTTTGCATATGTAATTTTTTTCTACATATTTTTAAAAACAAAACATCCTGACATCCGCATGTGAGTGGAGCCCCTTAGTGGTCGGCCACAGTATAAGTGTTTGGGGTGTGCACTCATAGACATTATATAATGTGTGCGCCTGTTGCCTCGCCAACTTGGGCGGGAGCGATAAACAGGAAACAGGGGTGTGGAAGGCACAAACTACCTATTACCACACATCTTTGACTTTATTATGCGGAGCTGGGAGATAATCAACTTGTTTCACTTAGAAAGAAAAAAAAAAAACAAGCCCAAAGTTGCTTCTAATAAGCGAATTTGGCAACTATGGCGGCTTCCTGTGGGTTCCTGGCCTTGTACAACAGCCTGGTTAGCTCGGCACTCACCCCCACCACTCTTTTAGGTGCAGAGATTTTTTTTAAGAGTAGAAGCGAAAATGCTACAGAAAGAAGTGACTGTTGTGTTTAAAATGAATGTTTATGTAATTATTTTCAGTTTACATATCCAATATGTTTTATTCATTCAAGACAGTCATATTTATTTATAACTTTATTATCAGTAAGCCTGAGAGTTATCAGATCCAAACAAACAGTTACCGGAACATACCCTGTCAAAATAAGAGAGTTCCCGAATCCTGTTCTGGTAATTAATTAAGCCCTGGTTTTACATGGGCTAAATCTTGATGCAGTAATATCCTAGAGATTCACAGCACATACTTTAGCCATGACAACTTGCAAAACTGCATGACACTGCAGAACACCGCAGAACTGAAATGCTGGCTCTTCTCATAAGATGCCCATAAGATGGTCTTAAGGGTCCTGTATACTGTACTTCATCCGAAGTGCCAAAATCGGCTCTCATTGTCGTAGTTCGCCCGTCCCTTCTCGACACAAGTCCTTGGCTAAACTTTTTCTCACTGACGTATGCACCAAGTAGAAGTTTATGGGAGGGCTGCCAACTTTTCAAAAAGCCAAAGAGTGAGAATTTTGTTTTGTGTGTGTGGGGGGAGGGGGCGGCAGCGCGGCGGCAGCGCGGCGGCAACGCGGCAACAGGGTTTGATTGTGCTGGTGAGCTTCACCTGCCCTCATCCTGTTGGCTACATCCTACAATAGAAATTGACTGAAAATGACTCCCTACACTCTACTTTATAGATCTGTGTCAGATTGAAATACTATTTCATATTTGAATATGTATGGAGGACCGAAACTGACATAATTAGAAATAAAAAGTAGAAAGAAATATATTAATGGATGAATAAATAACTAAAACATATAAAAACCAATAAATAACTTAAAATGCACCAATTAAATAAAAAAGGAAACCTTTCCTGGATCAGCTCTTCTCCTATTGGTCAACAGACAGGATAAAGCAGAATCCACATGCAGATGTCTGTGCTGCCTCAGTTTAGTTTAAGGTTTAGTTTAAAACAAAAGCACAGGTGTTTTCCTGTTTGCTTTGTTTTAAACTAAACTTTAAACTTTAAGTGCATATATTCATTTAATGGTCTATTTATATATTTCTGCTTTTATTTCTAATAATGTCAGTAAGTCCTCCATAAATGTTAGTATTTACCACCTTTTTGACTGTGTTTTAACTGTTACTGTACATTGTATGAAGAGCATTTTATGATGTAGGTTTAGTCAAAAATGACAAGAGGAAAGTTAGAGACATTCTTCATTTTCCAGTGGGTTTAGCAGAAAATGTACATATCAACAGCGAAACAGCAACAAAACATATAAATACAGTGCCTAAATGGTAAGAAGAGTTGTAAACAATTGAATTTTAAGTGTTTTGAACTGTGTGTTCACACAAAAAGCTGGGAACAGCTGGAATTCCTCAAGTCTCATATTTTGTGTGACTGATTGTACAGGCCTGTGGCCTTCTTAGAGGCCTTGATGATTGTAGATGACGGCTCCCACTTCAAGCATGGCTCCAAATCAGCCATCTTTCTAGCCATGATGGAGGAGAGGGTACCATCTAGTGCCAAGCTATTCCTAGTCTTTGTTTTGTTGAGGCCCACCACCGAAAAAACCCTCTCTGCATCAGCATTCGAATGTGGGAGGACGAAAACCAGCTTTGAGGTGCAGCAAGCCTTGGAAATCTAAGTACTCCTGTCAACTGTTTATGTTTATGTTTATTAAATTTGTTCATTTTTTTTTACAAAAGAAGCAATACAAGACAATCTCATAATGATAGTGTACAAAAATGTAAAAAAAAATGAAAGGTAGCAGAAAGAAGAATAAATCTTATTATATCTGCTCCTTATCTCCAACAATCAGATTAAACAACAGTAGTCAAACCATGTAAACAATAATAATCTTCAACCAACTTTTTCCAACAATCAGGTTAAACAATAATATTCTTCAACCAACAGTACAAAATGACTAACACTTTCTAATTTTCTAACTAATACAATACACATTACGTTATTTCACATATATTTTTTTAACACATTTGTTTTGATCATTTTTTTAAATGTAAACATTGACTTGGCATTTTTAACTACATTCTCCAAGCCATTCCATAATCTAATTCCCTGAATTGAACTGTGACAAATGAACCAAGAATACAATGGAAATATGCTCCCAAGAGACGTTTTCTTTTAAGTCCTTTAGCCAATTGATCCCTGTATCACTGTATCTTCCATAGTACTTCAAATGTACAGGTATCAGTAATGTTTGAGAGGCTATTTCTACTGTGTTCTTGGTGTTAAAAAATAAGCTTTACCTTATCTTTCCATATAGCCATTTCAGCCCAGAAACTCTCCATTTCAAATTCTTCTGGGTGCTGCAGTGGTGGCAACATCATTGTCTGGTACTCCAGAAACTCCTCTGCCAGTAGCTCATGCTCCTCTGGTCCATGGTAGGGGAGCAGGTGGGGAAACCTATGTATGAGCAAAGAGTTACACGTTTTTTATTTTCTGATAGTCATCAACCAACAGCAGAAAATAAATAAAAGCATTTTAAAAGAAAAGCCACATAGGGAAATCTCATTTACATAAAGACAAAATGCCTTGTAAAATTCAAGATAAGTAGTAATTATTGAAAAACCCTAACCTCTCAACAAAGTAAAGGACGTCATCTATGCTGCATTCAGACCTCTGTCGAACATCAACATACGTTACATGTCTCAGTAGTGGTTCCTGTAGGGGCAGCTTCTTTATGGCATAGTCTACAGCTCTGAGCAGAAATGTTAAAGCAGCCTCATGGAAGTTATTTGTTGTGGTGTGATGTCTCCATCATCTAGCAACTTGTTCAGCTTAGCCCTGGTGGTGAAGCCAATGTTCAGCTTTCTTCCTGCCAAACAAATAGAGCTAACATAAATACTGTTATGCTAATGATCAGAGAGACATATTGGACAAGAAGTCATGTTAGGCTGATTGGTAACTCTAAATTGACCCTGGGTGTGAGTGAAACAGGTCCCTCTTGTAAATGAGTCCCCGTGGCTCAACGAGGCTAGCCTGTATAAATAAAGGTTGAATGAATGTGGTGTTGGGCTACTGGGAAAGTCATTCTTAATAAAATTAATAAAACTTAGCAGGTTTATCATCAGGAGGTGAGCACCATATTGGGTTCCCCCATACTCACTTGTAATATTAGTTATCAAAAATAATCATGAATAATTTGCTGAGAGTTGCTGCTCTTGGGGGACACTGTTTGTTGCTGTTCTTCTGCCTGTCCTGTCTCCTGGTCTTCCATGTATTCTTCTGTTGCTCTTCTGCTTGTTGTTGTTCTGTTGGTTGTGTTTCTCTCTGTCTTTTCTGACTTTGCTCGTTTGTTAAATAAAACAAAATGCTTTGCTTTTGTCCCACCGATGGTCTTATTTTACTGGACATTTTAGAATCCTTTAAAGGATTTAAATGGTTAATCATCATGCTGGTTTAATAAATGTACTCAGTTAACAAGATACCATTATCTACTTGTGTTTATTCTTAATTTTCAATTCAATCTTACCTGCTCTTGGTGCTGCTAGGCAGACATCCGGCTAGCCAAACGTGCTAAATAAACCATATACAGTAATATGGTTCAATTAGCACGTTTGGCTATCACACTTTATTTCCCTAGTTTCTCTGCTCCGTCTATCTAATTTTTCCTTTAACATGTTTGATATTAATGTAATTTAACCCACTCACCTTTCCTCCTGGGAAGAGTCAGACCGCAAACACCGAGCTACATCAGCTTCGTCAGTAACTTTCTGCTCCGTGGAAACTCCAGCAAACTGTTGCAGGTAGATGGAAGGTTGGAGCAAAAATACGGACTGGATAACAACGTGGATGTTCTTCACCAAGGGTTGTGGTGAAAACGTGGAGTGGACTCATGTATTTTCCCAATACGGAAGTGGAACGGAGTTGAGATTTTGACGTTTGTCAGTTTTCAGCGTGAGAAATGTGAATGCGGCGTGAGAGCGTGTGAAACCCCTTGAATGCCTGTGTCTCACGGTCATTGCGTGAGAGTTGGCAACCCTGTTATGGGAGTGTCCGTCAATGTGGAAATGTGCTCGGACATTCATCTGTATTACTCTTCAACACACTAAATTAGTCAAATGACCAAAAACTCCTGGATGGAGATTGTGCAGACATCATGGAGGAGTCTAGTCTGTCTGCTGAAAAGTGTGGCGCTTTCTTCATGACAGATTTGTGGCCAAACGGTGGATGCATGGACAGAGTGGAAACTCTGGTGAGAAGAAACCCGCATGGTGATGTATACTCTTGTGGACTATGAAAGGTGTGCAAAAACGAACGTCTTGCAACCGCATGACCACACGTTGACTGTTCGGCTTTGGATGGAGTATGCCATACCATACCATACCATACCATACATTTTATTTATAGAGCACTTAAAACAGTGACAAGGCCAACCAAAGTGCTGTACAAACAGAAAAACAGGCAACATATAAAATGGAGTAAAATCAGAATATAGACATAAAAACGTTTAAGATAATAAATATACCGACTAACCTGTGTGAAGCAAACAGGTTCACACACATATGAACTGTTGAGCGATTTGTAGAGATACAAGAGTATTTTGAAGTTGTTGAAGTTTTGAAATTTTGAAGTCTATGGCGAGACTCATCAAAATGAATAGATCTAGAATAGAAACGATCGAATCGGTTCTATCTAAATGATTGGGAGATAAGTGTAGATTATAGTACCTTAAGTAGTATTGATCTACAATGACTCTTCAAAGATTGAGATCTTTAACAAAATGAACAGCATGTTGGCATAGTTAAATCCATTTAAGTCTTCAACTTATCAACAATCAAAACCTCTTTTGGCTGGGAGTGTTCAGAAAACAATAACAACTTCAATAACACAAAAGTAGCAATTAAGCAACTAAAAACAACGTTTCACTACGTCAAACTCACTCTGGTCGTCAGATTCCAACGTGTCACACACAAGAAAAACAGTTCTTAGCTTTATAACCGATGTCAATTAAATCCTGCAGATTTAAACGGTTGTTAAGGTTAGTTTTTGTTGTGGGTTTTATGCTTAGCGTTTCTAAGTTCTAGTTGGAACGGTTTCTTTTCGCAACTAGAATAGTTTAAACTGTTTAGTTTATTTACTATCCTGTGCTTGGACGACCTTGTTTTCCCATGAAGTCTGTGAGTTTGCGAGATCTTTGTCGTTTGTGGGGTTATTGAAATCTTTGTCCTTGACATGGGCATTGCCTAACATCACCCCCCTGTGGTCATGGGGGACCACGCGCACAGGTGTGGACGTCCGTCCATGGGCACGAGTTAGGATGCCATTGTTTGGTTTATGCTGTTTACGCAGCTTAGAGTAGACAGTACGCAGGAACTTCTTAGGTTTCGGCCAACGTATCTCTGTACGTTTACCTCTTTCTGCGTAATTCAGGTGTGTCACAACTGTTGGCACAGTCGCAAGTGTGTCTGACTGGTCAGATTGTGACGGGTCACTGTCGTTGTGATGTGTGTCTTCCCACTTCATGAATGAAGAGGTGCTCTTTGAGTCTGTAAGAACTATGTCAATTCTGAGTAGTTCTAGATTCAAATGCTCTTGAACCAAGGTTTCATTGAAAGCTTGGCTGATAGCCGAATTACCTGTCCCAGAGGACAGCACAGCGTTCTCGGTGTGTGATCCTCGAATCTCTACACTGTCCTCTACCTGTGGTAGGAAGTGTGGGTTCACCCCCCTTTTGTTTGAGGAGGGGTCCTCAAAATCTGTAACCATGAAGTCCAAGTGACTGTCAGCGTGTAGTAGACTGTCACTTTCAGGACTCGGATGTCCTTGAACCAAGACTTCACTGAAAGCTTGGCTGTTTGCCGCATTACCTGTCCCATAGGACAGTACAGCGTCATCGGTGTGGGATCCTTGGATCTCCACACCTTCTACCGGTGGTAGGTAGTGTTCAGTGAGTGCTGAAGGTGTCAGTTCGCAGAGGAGGTTCTCGTGATGGGCCAGAGTCTGGTCCAACTGTTGAGTCTCCTCTGTCTCACCTGTATATGAAGGTTCACTTACCGGGCTTGTGGTCTCGGTTGGGGAATCCATTGTGGCCACAGCGGTACCTGCTGTTAGACAGTCAGTGTCCTGACCTTGGGGAGGCACCACGATTGGCAGTGGACTGCTCACTGTGGCCCACATTGTCTGATTGCCATAATTTATAATCGCTTCAAAGCGATTTATAAAATCTTGGCCAACCACAAATGGAGTCTGGAGTGAGTCAAGTTCAGACACATACACCGGGTGGTATAGTGACATTTCGCCAATCTGCATGTGAACCATGGCTATTAGGGTTGTTCTCGTCTTTGCGAGGCCCTGTTGCTCACCATAAGTGTATTTCACAAAGGGTATTTGCCTGTCAACATCGTTAGCGGCGGTCCTTAGCTCCTCAAACAGTTTGGCTGACATGATAGACACGTCTGAGCCGCAAACCAGGAGCGCTTCTTGCTCTAGGACCCCTTCTAATGTGAGTGGCAGGTAAGCTCTCTTAGCTATCCCCCTTTTTATAAAGTTACACAGAAACCGTTCAGGTTTTTCCACACGTGTCTGTGTACGTGTGACTCTGTCTGTGTAATCGTCGTCGCTGTCAGCATCATGATGGCTGTCTGCCTCATGACCTTCAGGATGTGGATTTTCAGCAATTTGTTTGCTGTCAGCATCTGGACTTTCAGGACGCTGATCATCAGCAATTTGTTTGCTGTCAGCATTTATGTCAGTGTTGACGTTGTTGTTGTCAACTGTGTGCACTGAGTTGTTGCAAAAGGCAGTGCTGCGCGTCGCTTCATCAGGATGAACAACGTTGTTTGTGTTATCATCAAGGACAACGTCACACGTTGTGTCAGCTTGGTCAACCACTGTAACATTCAAAACATTTGACAAACAACTCACAAAGGTCTCCCACCTACCTGCTCCAACATTTTCCTCTGGACCTGTTGTCAGGTATAATCTGTAAATTTTAACATTTAAATACTGTATACACACACATTTCAGTACTACATTGTCTTTTTTTTCCCCTTGGCTAGTCTGGGAGAAAAATACCTAAAGCTTCTGGATCCAGTTGTACACAAAGAAGTACCTGTGAGGCCAACCCTGTAATGGGTAAGTGCTGACTACTTTAGTTTTTTTTTCTTCATTGTTTGGTATGTTCATTGTTATGGAAGATCAAAACTGACATAATTAGAAGTAAAAGCATGTACTGTATATGGACTGATAAATTAATAAATACACAAAAAATGCACCAATTAAATTACAAAGGAGAAATTTACTTCATGTTATATAATTTCATCCATCCATCCATCCATTTTCTTCCGCTTATCCGGGGTCGGGTCGCGGGGGTAGCAGCCTAAGTAGGGAGGCCCAGACTTCCCTCTCCCCAGCCACTTGGAGCAGCTCCTCTGGGGGAATCCCAAGGCGTTCCCAGGCCAGCCGAGAAACATAGTCCCTCCAGCGTGTCCTGGGTCTTCCTCTGGGTCTCCTCCCGGTGGGACATGCCCGGAACACCTCACCAGGGAGGCGTCCGCTTGTATCCGAGATCTCGTTCTTTCGGTCATAACCCAAAGCTCATGACCATAGATGAGGGTGGGAACGTAGATCGATCGGTAAATTGAGAGCTTTGCCTTTTGACTCAGCTCTCTCTTCACCACGACAGACCGGTACAGCACCCGCTTCACTGCGGACGCTGCACCTATCCGTCTATCGATCTCACGCTCCAGTTTTCCCTCATTCGTGAACAAGATCCCGAGATACTTAAACTCCTCCACTTGGGGCACACCTTGGCTGCGCCTAGAAATTCTGTCCATAAAAGTTATGAACAGAATCGGTGACAAAGGTCAACCTTTTTATTTTCCAGGTTAGTTCCAATAAATTATATATTTCTGCTTATAATTATAATACATTTTACTGTATTTTTAAAATATATATTTTTGTTTTTCTTGTAGATGCATTTGTGCCTTTTAATGTTTATATTCAATTATTGTTTATATTTTTTCCCCACAAGTTTTTCTTTTTTAAATGGGTCTTGCATTTCTATGTCTCCTGTTTTGACTTTACCTTATGCATTTCTGCTTCATGCACAGTAGATCTACACATGGATCCTGCTCCTTCCTGTTTTTTTGACCAATAGAAGTGGAGTAGTGGTGTAAAAACACATGGAAATAAAAAGACTTTTGGGGGAATAAATATAAAATAAATAAATACTTACAATATAAATATTGGGAGGCACAAATGCACATACAAGTAAAAAGGAACACAAAAATATGTTTTTAAAAACAGTAAAATGTAAAGTTTATTGGAACTAAGCAGAAAAAATAAATATGAAGGTAAATTAAATTATAAAACATGAGGTAAAGTTCTCCTTTTTTAATTTAATTGATGCATTTCAAATGTATTTATTGGTCCTTTTATATACAGTATTTTGGCTTTTACTTCTAATTATGTCAGTTGGGGTTCTCCATTAATTGTTACCTGCATGATTTTAATTTATTTTACAATCTCTGATGTCCATATCCTCTGACCTAGGCCTCACTGAATTCTCTAATACTTGACTAAATGTGTTGAGAGCCTCCAGCTGACTACATGCACACGTAAGTTATGACAATTTCTTATGTTTGTTTGTTTTTGTTTTATTATATTGTTTTTTGGTATTGCCTGGTTATAATCTTGTTTTTCTTTGTGCTTTTCTTAGGCTCCTGTCTGACCTCCAAATGCTAATGTTGCTAGCAATGAGGAAACCTCACATCTTCCACAAAGTGCTAAGGTGAATCTACTACTGCCACAGACGGTCCTGCATCTGGAGATTCATCACAGATGACCACTTCATCAAGTTTGCGGACGAAACAGTGGTAGGTCTCATCAGCAACAACGATGAGACGGACTACAGGAACGAGGTGAGCCGCCTGGCCTTGTGGTGCGGACACAACAATCTCACTCTCAACGTGGAGAAGACAAAGGAGATTGTTGTGGACTTCAGGAAGAGGGATGCCCAACATGCCCCTCTGACCATCAACAGCACCGCAGTGGAGAGAGTGGACAGCACCATGTTCCTGGGAGTGCACGTCTCAGAGGACCTGTCCTGGAGCAGGAACACTGCATCACTGGCAAAGAAGGCTCACCAGCGCCTCTACTTTCTCTGCAAGCTGAAAAGGGCTGGAGCTTCAACCCCCATCATGAGCACCTTCTACAGAGGTGCCATAGAAAGTGTCCTGACCAGCTGCATCACTGTGTGGTTTGGTGCATGTACTGCATCCTGCCGCAAGAGCCTCCAGCGCATTGTGAGAGCAGCTGAGAAGATCGTGGGCACCTCCTTCCCCTCACTGCAGGACTTACACAGCAACCGCCTCACTCGGAAAGCCCTCTGCATGGCAGGTGATCCCACACACCCACTACACAGCTGCTTCAGACTGTTGCCTTCAGGGAGGAGACTGAGAAGTCTCCAGGCTCGAACCAGCAGAATGAGAGACAGCTCTGTTCATCAGGCAGTCAGGATGCTAAACACTCTGCCTGCTCTGCCCCCCCTCCCATTTGAACTGCCTTAACACAAAAAACTTTCTCACACATTATCACACAACACAAAGATTTTAACACTGGACCCTGTGTCATCAAACGGGNTTCCTACTCTGGAATGCTGGTGAAGCCTTTCCTCCATTCCTCCCTCCCTCCTCCGGATTCTCCATTCGTTTTTACGTTGTAAAACCGCTGTCCATAAAACAGCTACTTTTCCACAGCTGCTGCCTGTCCAGCTTGGTCCAACAAGTATTTTTTTTTTTTTTTGAATGTCCAGAGGACCAGACCTAGCTTTTTTAGAGAGTACAGGCAGCTGTAGCCTCCGCAGCTAGCAAAACTGGAAACTGCCGGAAACTGCGTAAATCGGCTTCAAAATAAATAAAAAAATCAAAATATATATATTTTTTATTTATTCATTTATTTATTTTAATGGAGATGCGTGTCTTAACCATGAAACATCGTAACTCGAGACCGTCGCAAGTCGAGGACTACCTGTATATGCAGTGGTTCATGAGATATTTTGTTAACAGATGGACAACAGAACACATAAACACATACACTGGCTTTCTTGGTAATAGGTTAACTCAAATGGCAATGTCCATTTGTAAACTAAACCTTTCCACTCCTCTGTTGAGAAATATTTTAAAAAGTATTTTTTCTATCACTGGCTCTATTTCTTCCTTTCTCTGCTCTAAATGGTTATAGTATGCCATAAGTATTTATATTATACATAGATATACAAACATGATTGAATATATTGGGACCTGAGTGGCGATTTAGTTATTTTATGTAGCCAGTTTAATTTGCTTTACCCATTTTGTTTGTAAAATGACAACGTTACAAAGTGCTCCTGGTAACTAAAACTGCCAGAATGATAAATGTACTGCAACAAAAAGAGTGTGTGGAGTTGTACTGCAAATATTAGCTTCAATAAAACCAAACAAAACAGCCATTTTAATATATCCTGATGCATGCTCCTTTTAATACTTTTACTTTCTGTTGTTGATTTGCTGCTTTCTAAATAGAATTTGCACACACACAGACCAATATTGCACAAAAATGTATACATCAACACATGTTTCAGATATTTATGTTGTGGAAAGAAATAGTTGTGTCATAAAGTACACATAATAAAATAAAATAAAAATCTCAGAGACTCAAATAGCTTATTCCCTAGTCAGCACCACAAAGACAGATGTGATATGATGAGCACGAAAATAATACAGCTGTTTCAAAGAAAAAATAAACTGTCCAGATGACCTGACTGAACTTTGTTTGACTTTTAAATAGCTTGTCCATTTTCTCGTTTGAACATTAGTGTTACTATGTGAATGTGTAGTTAGTGTGGGTGTTTAGGAAACTTTTGGATATTAGTTCTTGTAGTATTGCTTAACTCCCATGTTGTTTTTTGAGAGATAGTTTTGGAAGCCTAAAAATCAATTCAAAATGTGCCCTTGGTTGGCTATACATTTGCCTGGTCTCCACAAAGTTGTCTGCTTTGTTTTTCAAACTGTACTCTGACTAATGCAAAAGCTAATAAGGTACTTAGCATTAGACAGAACATACTTCAAAATGGACCAACCTATCCCTTTAAGACAATAACTTGAAGGTATTTACACAACTACATCCAGTTTCTACAACTAGAAAGTGTGCACTCATTTTCATCTTCTTGAACCTAGTGATAAGTCATAAAAAATACAGATTTTTTTGTCTTATCATTTCCCATCTTACATCTTTGAATAAAACTTCCCATATGCAGTACAACGGTTTGTTGATGGAGCAGTTTTTGTATTGCTGGCATTTTTTCCTCATCTACTAGGTGCCAACATTTTTTACCGGCTCAGGCTGTTTTATCTTCCTTTTTTTTTTTAAATGAAAAGCTCTTTTATTTTATTCATCCACAGCAGTTTTACAGCACCAGACTCCCATCTCTTAGGAGAATATGTCAAGACTTAAGCAGCCCACTGTTGTGCCAAGTAAATTAATGTGAACTAGGCGTGTAAACCAAAAATGACTGCCAGGGTTATGCTTTAAATGCCCGTTTTACTATTTTATTTACAAGTAAAAAGAGTATTTGTGTCTGTGAATGTTGTCATTTAGATTATAGTCAAATATAGTTTGTGAGGAATACTACATACACAGTGCATTTGAGTACAAGTGCAAGTCACTGTTCTCTGTACTTTGCAACCATGATGATTTTGTTGTTCTCTAATTGAGTCCCCGGATTGTTCTTTGGAAAGACTCAAGAACATGATGGTGCCTAACATAATAGCACAATCCTTCAGGTATTTCCAGGACCCCGTCTGTTTTTAAAAGCCTTTATGGAGACCCCTTGTCTCAGATCCTGTGTGTAGTGCTCATGGGCACTGTCATGGAGAGGAAGGCATCAGGTTCGGGAACCTCAGTGTTTTAATTCTACTCTTTGCAGATGATGTTGTTTTTTTTTCAGGCCATGACCTTCAGCATGCACTGGAATGGTTTGTAGCTGAAATGGCTAGGATTAGTCAACCAGAAAAAGGTGGACTGACCCCTTCAGGACAGGAATCACTTGTTGTAAATGGTAAATGGACTGTACTTATATTGCACCTTTCTATCTAATCAATGTACTGAAAGCGCTTTACAACACAATCTATGCTGTCATTTACCATCATACACATTCACAGCTCTCTACTACATCTCTACAAAGCTAATCTGAATCTGTAGAGACTAATCAGGGCTTTAGATCACATTCGTACACCGATGGGACATGCATCAGAGGTAATGAGGGGTTCAGTGTCTTGCCCAGGGACACTTCAACATGTGACTGCTGGTGGAATCAAACTCCCAACTCTCCCATTGGAAGGCCACTGCTCTAACCACTCAGCCTAACCCACCCTAATGGTACATCCACACCAAACAGCTTTTCAATGGCAAAAAAGCTCATCACGCACGCAAGTGGACGCACTGGACCCAGTGGTGTCCAGACCAGAACGCGAAGCTGCGGCGGCGTGGCGGCGGGGTGGGGGGAGCTTACCGGTATACCGAGTTCCTCACTGCACTCCGCCAGGCAAGTACCTTTTTATTTCTGTCTCTGTAGAGCAGACTTGACTGGTCGTGAAGGACTTGTCGCGAACACACAGCTACAATGAGTTTCTCTTCCATAGTACACGACTTTGCGGGTTTTTTCTGTGTCCCACAAACAATACGTCACATAGTTGCGCAATACCCGTCCCCTCGTTTCCGCGTCACATAGCTCCCCCCGACTCTCCCTGATTGGTTGACACACGAGTTGAACGGCGTTTGAACGTTTGAACGGCGAAATCATCAACATGTTCAAGGCGTGCTTTGGAGGCTGACGCGGGTTCACGTGCACGGAAAACGCTTTCCAGCACGCTCAACACGCACGTGACGTGACGTCCGACTCCAAGACGCGCCTGGAGGCGCGTCCCCCATTGACGTTGCATGTAAACTGGACGCTCCTGCAGTTGAAAAGCTGTTTGGTGTGGACGTACCATAAAGCTTGGTTTATACTTGTTGTCTTACGTCTTTTACCCCCCATTGAGTGAACCCAGCGCTGACGTAATTGCGTGTGTGTCACCGACCGCATTGAGTGTTTATACTTCTTTAAGACGTGGGGATAATCCCTCCCTCTTCCCTCCCACTGCATACGTCATGCGCACTCCCACTGCATTTTTTATCAGGACAAACGGATTTAATATAATGATGGGCTCCATTACCTCCATTTGTGAGTCCCTTATCATGAGCCTAGCCAGCATTTTACGAGGGGCAGATTGTTTAAAGGAAACGTTGACCTTAAAAAGCAACAAGCCTCGGTGGCTGAATGGATAAGGCGTAGGGTTTCCACTCCAAAGCTTTTCTCGACTCGGGTTCGAATCTCACCTGGTTGAAGTTATTTTACGTTTGTCTTTCATTGGATAAAAAAAAAGGATTTTGTGTTAACCACAGGCATATTAACTCCTTTTTTTTTTTTATCCAATAAAAGACAAATGTAAAATAACTTCAACCAGGTGGGATTCGAACCCGAGTCGAGAAAAGCTTTGGAGCGAAAACGCTACGCCTTATCCATTAAGCCACCGAGGCTTGTTGCATTTTTAAGGTCAACGTTTCCTTTAAACAATCCGCCCCTCATAAAATTCTGGCTACACATGATAACGGACTCACAAATGGAGGTAATGGAACTGAACGTTTATGGAAATGTACTGATCTGTTGGTTCACAGGCTTCACCTTAAAGACTTAATTAGTTCGTTAAATGAGATGATCAAAAATGCAAGGTTAAATTATTTTGCTGATCTCATCAAATCAAAAGGAAGAAATTCAAAAATCTTATTTGACACTATTAAGAACATTGTTTCTCCATTGTGCTCATTTCAAAGTGCTTTTACACATGCTGATTGTAATCAGTTTTTAAAAATTTTTACGGACAAAGTTGCAAATATTAGAGCTAGTATCTCTCCGTCACTTGCTAACCACCTGGACCCACAACCTTTGACTTCAAATACATGGTCCTCTTTTAGTACAGTAACCATTAATGATATCAATGATCTTTTGAAACAAATGAAATTGTCTTCGAGTCCACTGGATATAGTACCAACATCTCTTTTTAAAGATATTTTTAATTGTATTGGTCCAAGTGTAGTCAGCTTGATAAATTTATCCCTATGTTCTGGAGCTGTACCTAAATGCTTTAAGACTGCCGCAGTTTGTCCTCTGCTAAAAAAGCCTAACCTGGATTCCTCTCTGCCTGAAAACTACAGACCTATCTCTAAACTTCCATTCATGTCAAAGATCCTTGAGAAGGTTGTAGCACAACAATTGAACTTTTTTATGGAGGAAAATGAACTTATGGACAATTTCCAATCAGGTTTTCGTAGACTGCATTCCACAGAAACAGCATTATTAAAAGTGTCCAGTGATGTGTTGATGGCAGCTGATTCTGGACATTACACTGTGTTTGTTGCTCTGGATCTGTCTTCAGCTTTTGATACTGTGGATCACACTGTTCTTATCAACAGATTGAGAGCTCTGTTTGGTATTTCTGGCACTGTTTTAAACTGGTTTAAGTCTTATTTGTCTGATAGGTCTTTTACTGTTTTTATGAACAATGTTCACTCTAATGTTTCTGAGCTGTCCTATGGGGTGCCCCAGGGTTCAGTTTTGGGCCCACTCTTATTTTTACTGTACATTCGCCCATTGAGTTTTATTTTCGATCGCTACAGTAACGTCTCATACCATGTCTATGCAGACGATATTCAAATCTACTGTTCTTTTCGATTGTCTGAATTTTACAAATTGACCGAACTCAGTAACTGCCTATCTGACATTAAAATTTGGCTTAATGACAACCACTTGCAGTTAAATGCTGCTAAGACTGAAACGCTTATCGTTGCTCCAGATGATAAAATCTTGGAAATAAGGAAGCATCTTGGGTTCTTAAATCCTTCGAACAAAAACAACCTTAGATATCTGGGTGTTCTCTTTGATAGCTCTCTGTCAATGGACAGTCATTGTAAACTGTTAGTTCGCAACTGTTTTTATCATTTAAGGAACATTTCAAAGTTGCGAGCTATTTTATCTAGGACAGAATTAGAAATGGTTGTCCATGCTTTTATTTCTTCTCGGTTGGATTATTGTAACGGCCTTTTAGTAGGGATAAGTAAATCCACCATGGCTTCTCTTCAGTCTGTTCAGAACGCTGCAGCCAGACTTTTGACTGGAACCCGCAGAACGGATCATATTACTCCTGTTCTGTACTCTCTCCACTGGCTTCCGATATATTTTAGGGTTCATTTTAAAATTTTGGTTTTAACTTTTAAAGCACTCCATGGTGAGACTCCCAAATATGTTTTCAATCTTTTGAAGCCACTCTGTCAGTCTAGAACTCTGAGGTCTTCTAATCAGCTACTGCTGTCGGTCCCTAGAACCCATTTTAAAACCCGTGGTGATAGAGCATTTCAGGTGGTGGCACCGAGGCTCTGGAACGCTCTCCCTCTAACAATGCGCGGCTCCGAGTCGACTGATGCATTTAAGAGAAGTCTTAAGACTTATCTTTTTAAACAGGCTTATGGTTAATTGTACTTATTGGTTTTAGAGTTTATCATGTGTAACCTTTTTGTATAGCATGTTTTAAGAGTGTATAATTTTAGTATAATTTTAGTATGATTTTATTATGTGTATTTCTTTTGTAAAGCACTTTGTGATTTTATATCTGTGAAAGGTGCTATATCAATAAAGTTTACTTACTTACTTACTTACTTACGAGAATAAATTCTTAGTATTACGAGAATAAAGTCTTAGTATTACGAGAATAAAGTCTTAGTATTACGAGAATAAAGTCTTAGTATTACGATAATAAAGTCTTAGTATTACGATAATAAAGTCTTAGTATTACGAGAATAAAGTCGTAGTATTATGAGAATAAAGTCGAAGTATTACGAGAATAAAATTGTAGTATTATGAGAATAAAGTCAAAATATTACAAGAATAAAGTCGTAGTATTACAAGAATAAAGTCAAAATATTACAAAAATAAAGTCGTAGTATTATGAGAATAAAGTTTTAGTATTACGATACTAAAGTCATAATATTATGAGAACAAACTTGTAATACGTCCTGGGTCGGCTCGCACCTCCAGTGTGAGTCACTGTGTTTATGTCTGCGATCACTTGTGGGTCACGTTTAGTGAAATATGCCTCCATCCACATTATATCACGACTAAATCCATCAATGCAGCCATTAATTTCAATGCCATACGGTTCCAGTTCATCATAAGAATCCATATACCACAGAGTGTTGGGCCCCCTGCCATACTGTCGACATGAACATTCATCATTTTACCACAGTTGTAAGGCTGCTTCTTTATGTCAGAGTTCTGATAATATTACTAGTTTATTCTGGTAATGTTACAAGTAATACTACGACTTTGTTCTCATATTATTTTGACTTTATTCTCATAATACTTCAAATTTATTCTCGTAATATTATGACTTTATTGTCGTACAACTTTATAAGAGGCCCTAACGCTTTGTCGTATCTTTCCATGGCAAACAAATCTCACCTCTTAAATGCATCGTTTTCCTATCTGGAAGCACAATTCAAGAATGAATAGCTTTGATCAACGGTTTTCCATATTAAACTTATATATTGTGCTCCATTTTAAATGCAGCAGAAACCCATATTGATTAAATCCTGTCCAGTTTAATAGACTGGTAGAAATGCATTATGATTAAAGTTCTGCTGTTGTGACAAAAACTACTGTATGTCTAAATATACAAAAGATTCATGCACTTAAAAAGCATGTTTTTGTGTTGCTGTTGAGTATCAAAGGTGGATTGATGAATTTAAAAAAAAGTTTTAAAACATTGAATAAATAAATAAATTAGTTGTGGCTGTTGTGAATGTATCTTAAACATTTTCATCAGATGAGAGCAAAAACACTATCTTGTCTGTAAAAGGATACTGTCACCAGTTGTTTCTATTCATAGATATGGGAATTTAATTTATAAAAAATGCTAATCCTCTACACAAGTAATCTCAGGACACCCGACAAAGAGTAAACAAGGTCATATCCAGTTAAACACGATTTAATATAATCACTTGGTCAAATCAAAGTCACTCCAATGCGTTCCAGTTTGTTTTTATTAAAAAAAATACATTTTCACTATTGTTTTGGAACAGTTTTAGTCACAAATTTTTTAAGTAACATGTGTTATTTGGGCTTGAAAGCAGTTATTGTCTTCTAAATGCACCTGCCTCATCCTGGCCTATATTTTATTGATGCACAGCTGTTTTGTCTGGACTCTCCTGTTTGTGTTTGGCCTCGGTGGAGCTGGGCGTGCACAATGACTGAACATCAAGCGAGTGCCGCAGTCATATTTACTGGTAAAAAGGTTTACTTCTGTTGTTTTTATTGCTTAAATATTTGTGCAGCAGTGACTGACACCTTCTCTGTAGTGATCTGCAGCATTTGATCGTGTCGAGCTGTAAGGTTTTCACTCTGTACTCCTGGGAGGTTCCACTTGTTTTTCATCATCGGTTATTTTGCTCTTTATTACTCCAGCTTTTGAGGATTCAGACCCACCAGACTTTCAGCATCATGTTTGTATACTTAGCTTCCAAAGTTCAGTAATAACCAGCACTTTCAGCCCCTTTAATCTACTCTATTTATGGGTTTTTATTTAATTTTAATGTATAGTTTGATACTGATCCCCTGGCGAAAGCACAAAAAAAAAAAAAAAACATGAACCATGCTGAAGATCAGTTGTGTTTCACTGATTTTCCAGCTCCTTGAATCATCAATCAGTTTCTTTGAATCTCTGAGGTTTTGCCTCCAGCAGCTCAACTTCGACTTCCCCTGATTCATGTTGGTTTGCAGTAAGTTTGTTCAGCGCTGGTAAAATGTAAAGCCCATTTAGCCTTCTATTTCTGGCCGCCTCAGCTGTACTCTTCATCCACATGGCCCTGCTCTCGCTCACTTATCGCCTCCGTATTTCAGTTTTAGTGCCATCTTTGTTGCCAGCAGCCCCCTTGGCATTAGACTTGATCGAGTTTCAGCCATTTAAAATTCCAAATGTCAGACTTATTTCATCGCCATTCTGCTCCGCAGCTTGAACCACAGTCCGCTCTGCCCACTGAGGGCTCCCAGTAAGACTGCTGCTGTTGTTTTCCAGCTCCATAAGAATAAGCCAGGCTTTTGTCTGTGCCACACTCCTGTCCTTTGTGTGATTGCTTCTCATGAATTAGACATTATTTCCTGGCTTCGTACTCTTCACTTTAGTGATAAGTTTGTTTGTAGGTAAAAGTCTGTTTTTTTCTTTATTTCCAATGCTGAGATAAACTGGTGGGCTGAAATGTGGGTTTATGCAGAACGAGATTAACTCAGGTTTTAACTAAAATGTGGGTTGAAACTTAAGGGTTTTTAATGGTTTCATTTGCAAATGTTGCAGACTGGAGCTGTTTAAGTGATCGAATCTATCAGCATCTTTGACAAGTTGGTCTTCCGAGTGTTGTTTTTGACAAATTTATGATGCTTATCAGGCTTCATCATTGTGCTTTAAAACTTGCCAGTAACCCAACATTCAGACTGGAAATGAAATATTTTGTTCCTCAAACATGTTGATTTATCAATCAATCAAGCAAGCAAGCAATTTATTCATTTCAAATTTTAAAAACACAAGAATACTGTTTACAAAAAAACACAATGTAAAATCAAAAATACATGAAATGAAAGGAGGCAGAAGAAGAAAAAAATCTTGTTATATCTGCCCCTTCTTCAACACAATTAATTCATACAATCAATTCAAACAGCAATCGCAAAAAATAAGATTATAAATGATTTCTCACACAATACCATATATAGTAATTTGCATATGATCTAATTTATGAATATTTGTTCAAAAAAATTGTTTTAATCATTTTATTAAATATAGATATTGATTTTGCAATTTTAATATCAGGTTCCAAACCATTCCACTGTCTTATTCCTTGTACTAAAGTAGACCTACTCTTTAAACTGGTTCTGTGTTGTGGCATAACAAAACTTAATTTAAGAACTTCATACATGCAACCAGATGCTGAATACAGGAAAAAAAAGGAAACGTGTGACTTATACCCTTCCATCTTCTGCTCTGAATCTACATATTAATCATTAAGACAGGAAACGGTACATCTGCTGCTGAAAGTTTTCTACAAACGTCATAAACACACCGTGAGGTTGTTTGGCGTTGTTAAAAATGTGTTTCAGTTGATGGGGCCAAGATGGTGTAGTGGCAGAGAATCGGACTTGTTATCCGAAGGACCCAGGTTCGAACCCCGGCCACGGCACACCTTGGGGTGTCTATGAGTGCACATCTATTTCCCCAGCTCCCCGAGCGCTGACTACGGCTGCTCACTGCACCACCTGGTGGTGGTTGGGTAAAATGCAGAAGACCAATTTTGTCTGTCAAGTATGGGAACATACACAGATGACAAATGTGACAAATTATTATTCTATTTGACTGCAGGTGGTCAGTTACCACACCCTGGATCACAGTTAGGCCATGTTCACTCTGCAGGGGCCTCATGTACAAAGACTTGCGTGGATTTCCTACTGAAAAGTGACGTACGGTCAAATCCAGAAAAGTGTGTACGCACAAAAAAATCCAGATGTATCAAACTGTGCGTACACCGGAATCCACGCACATTCCTTTTGTACATCACAACCAACGTGGAACTGAGCGCACGTGAGACACCTCCCCTGACACGCCTTCATTTACATATGTTAAACAGATGCAAATTACTTCCTGCATGTGTGAAGGACATGTTTGTTTGATCCCTGCGCGATCAGAAATCATTTCTAGATTCAGGAAAATAATGAATTTAATATAATATGAGTGAGGAAAAAATCCTAAGTAAGAATAGTAATAAAATGTGTTCATCACGCAAAGAACGAGTGATTGTGTGTCGGTATTTGTGTGTGCGCGCACCCTGCTTTGGTGCGCCAGCTCATCCATTCATTCTGAGTGAAAATATTAACTTTGCGCACGAGTTTATTACCATAATTACTGTAAACACAGAGGAACTTGGATGTTTGGTTGAACATAGATCTTTGTTTATTTAATAGATGACATGAAGAAACGGGTCTGTGCGTCTCAGTGGAGAGTTTTCATGACATGACGTGATGTTGGAGTCTCCAAACGCTGCGCGCAGCGCGCGCCACAGCCTTGTGCGCAATCTGTTTGTCTGTGAAGCTGTTACTCTCCAACAAGTTATATATGGTGTACTTTCACGTGTCATTTTGGAGAAATCTACAATAAACGCAGATTATGAATCACCTCCAGCTGCCGTGTGAGGGTGCGCGCGCGCTCCAAAGCGCGACCACTCAGCCTTTGGAATCATATAGATGAGACCATTCTATTGGACATGATCCGGCTTTGTGTGGACTGGAATGGCACAGTCCCGATCGACCTGCCAGCTCCCTCAACAAAGCTCCTGTGGAACAGTTTGATCGCTGCTGCTTCTCATGTGCACGCGTGATGCACCTGTGTTGCTCCAGAGCGCAGCAGTGCCAAACTGAAAAATGATTATTTCTGAAAACGGCTGATAAGCCATATCATAGATCAGAAAATTATATCTGTTTATAAATGAATGCTCTGCGTGTTACACTACGTATTTATTATATCCTCCAGTAAGGCTGAATGAATCCGTTCCTGTTAAATTTATTTTTGGCACAACTTTGCGCGTGCTTTATTTAACTGCGTCATGTGGATGTAATACTTGTTAATCGTGTGTTTGATGGGAATATTAATCATTTTCACATCATGAACAGTTAATAATAATAATAATAATAATAATAATAATAATAATAATAATAATAATGAATTCAATTTATAACGCACTTTTCATTAATGAAAATCTCAAAGTGCTACAAGGTGCAACAGAATTAAATGTCAATAAAACATTTAATAAACAATTAAAATCAACAACAGTATCAGCTATGATCAAAAGTAGAATCATGAGGAGGCAGAGTATGCTCGGTTGAAAAGAAAGGTCTTCAAGCCGCTCTTAAAGTCAACCACAGACTGTGGGGCTTCAGTTTCTCTGAATCACCTGTAAGTGTCGCCAAAGGAACAAGAACCACAGAAACGTGCGTACGCGTGCTCTGGGGCTTGCGTGGAAATGTACCTGGATGCGCACATATTCACGTTCAGTTCAGTTTTGATACATACGGGGTTTTGCGTGGATAGTGACGCACGCAAGGTTTTTGTGTGCACGCACGGTTGATACATGAGGCCCCAGGTCTCCACGCTCCATTCCAAATGTTTGCAAAGATCTGATTTTTTATTTATTTTTTGTGTGGTTCACATTATAATTTAAATGCAATAGTAATCAGACAGTGTGAACTGAAATGACCCGCATGCAGCACACTGTTTACTAAACTAAAAATGGACACTGCACATGCTAACATGTTTGTATTGATTCTGAAGTTATTGTGCAAGAACCAATTAAATTATTATCCAACATAATGGTTTCAACCAGTGTTTACATTTCATCTCGCCTCTTCCTGGTTACTTTGGAGCAGAATTGCACTCCTGGAATAGAAGCGACGTACTGAAAGAAGAAACGATCTCAAGTATCAATTCTGTCATGTTAGTACAGTATTGATACAATTCAGCACCAATGTTTGGATCATATGTTGCTGTAGATTTTCAATCATCCAAGACACGGTAAAAATAAATTAAAACAATAAAATAAACGATGATTCAAGTGGACTTCTTTTCTGTGGCATAAGATGCGCAGAGTCCCAAGCTTTGAACTGCATCATGTTGGTATCAATTTGATCAATATTTGAATTGATCTGTATGACGTTAATGTCAGATGGCTTGACCGTTCCGACTGAGGTTACCTTGAAAAACATTGGATATATATCCAATTTAGTACCACATATGAAAAAGACCTGGGTTTGGAAAAAACAGTGGATTAATCCCGTTGTAATGAAAAGTCTATGGGTTGCAAATGGGCCAAATAAATAAATAAATTTTGGGTTTGGGCAACTTTTGCCTGCAGCGTAAATGTATATAACCTTAGTGGGAAATAGTGTATTGTGGACTTCACATCTGCCTTCAACACCATGATCCCCCAAACTCTGATAGACAAACTATCTACACTTGGACTAAGCCCCTCTATTTGTAACTGGGTACTAGACTTCTTAACAGACAGACCACAGTCCGTGAAGATCCACAACTTCTCCTCCTCCACCATAACCCTCAGCACTGGCTCTCCTCAGGGATGTGTGCTGAGCCCCCTTCTGTTCACTCTGCTCACATATGATTGTACAGCCACACTTCCAGGCTGTCATATTGTTAAGTTTGCAGATGATACAGCGGTGGTGGGATGCATCACAAACAATGATGAGTCCAGCTACAGACAGGAGGTGGAACACCTGGAGAGCTGGTGCAAAGAGAATAATCTTCACATGAATGTGAAGAAGACAAAGGAGATGATTGTGGACTTCAGAAGGAACAAACACACCCATGCCCCACTGAAAATAGGTGGGTCTGCAGTGGAAGTGGTCTCCAGCTACAAATACTTGGGTGTACACATGAATGATAACCTCAGCTGGAGCAACAACACCACCAGCCTGATCAAGAAAGGTCATCAGAGACTCTACTTCCTCAGACGGCTGAGACGAGCTGGTCTGAGCAGCCCAGTCCTCACCTCCTTCTACAGGTGTGCAGTGGAGAGCATCCTGTGCTCCAGCATCAACGTGTGGCATGGAGGCTGCACAGTTGAAGAGAGGAAAGCTCTGCAGAGAGTGGTGAAGGCTGCACAGAAGTCTGTTGGAGTCAGTCTCCCCACAATCACAGACATTTACACCTCCAGATGCAGGAAAAGAGCCACCTGCATCATGAAAGACCTCACTCATCCAGCACACTCACTCTTTGCCCCACTCCCCTCAGGACGGAGGTTGAGGAGCATCAAGTGTAGAACCACTAGACTGAGGAACAGCTTCTACCCTGAGGCTGTTAGACTCATGAATAAATAAAAATAAAATAAAAAATAAACACTGCAAAATATCACATCATACTGATGCTGATCTGTTTTCTTGTTGCTGTGTTCATCTGTGTTCATCTGTGACCATCTGCTCATACAAACTCATGTTCGTGCTGCTGTTTATTCCCACTATATTAGGCTTAGTGTATTACTAGTTGATGTTTTTCTTAGTTAGTTCTAGATGTTATTACTGTTTTTCTCTTTCATTTGTTGTTGGATGTAACTGGGACCTCGTGTACATAATCTCGTTTTCATCACATGTACCACATGCGGTGCAAATGACAATAAAGACTCTCTGACTCTGACTCTGATATACATATATATATACATATTTTTTTTTACATTAACAGGGTTCAGAGCCATTTGAGTTGCATTTTACTACCGGTAGTTATTTATTTCTTCACCTCAGACAATATAGAAGAAATAAAGACACAAACTTTATAATAAGTGACTCCACAGAGTTTTGTGTCTGAGCAAAGACTGAAGGTGTTCCCCTGTAAAACTCCACAATACTCTGTGACAGCCTTCAGTTATTTTCTGCACAGCAATAATGTCAGCGCTGTGTCTAATTAGGTGAATATAATCCGACATATTGCTGTTCAGACTGTTGTTTTTTGGTTGACCACAGCAGATCCTAAAACAATTAGAACAACCATGAAACCATCCTGTAATCCATTTTGATTAATAAAATCTACCCACAATGACATTTTCATAGAGCTCACAGCCCCACAAAACCCCAAAAATAAAAATAGCAGATTTATTTTATTTTTTTGTAGGATTATTTTATATAATCAGATGGCAACAGAGTACCGGTAGATGTTTTTTTTTTGGGAAGCACCATGGATTAGTGCTTATATCACCATTGTCTCACAGCAAGAAAGTTCTGGATTCAAGCCCTGAGTTGGGCCTGGGGTCTTTCTGTGTGGAGTTTGCACGCTCTCTTGGTGTTTGCTTTGCTTTTCTCCAGGTTAATCATTCCCTTTAAGCTTAAAATTATTTTAAATGTTTAAAACAAGAAAACAGAAGTTTTTTAGATTTTAAATGCCCAATTGTTAAAGTGAAACCAGTATAATTAATGTGCTTAGTTTGTCATTAATTGATCAGATTTGTTCCTGATGAATAGCAGCAATAAACCCCTGGGAGTGGCTTTAAGCTCCCGTTTGACTCAACAGGCCTGCGGTGCAGCCACAACTGAACAAGTCTGACCATCTCTGAAGAGTGGGAAAAACATTTCCTTCATTCTCACATCTAAACTCAGCAGTACAAGGTTGCAGCTGAATGTCTAAGCAGTAGATATGTTAGACACAACACCTCCTAACTGAAAGCTGGATCAATCCTGCTTACTTTATTGACCAACTCTGGAAGCAAACATCCCTCTGACTATAAAGTAGCTCTGGATGGAGAGATGATGACTTCCACAGCAAGATGAACAGCTTCTTCAGTAAATCTTATAATTCATTATGGATGACCTCTAGAGGTGCAAGATGAATGATTTCAGTTACTGACCTAATCATTGTTAAACATCCGTGCAAAGACTTTTAAATACATTTTTAGAATATTTATGTCTGTGCAATAATTTCATATCCTCCTATGCTGTGTTTATCTGCGTGGTATTCCACCGTAAACCCACGCCAGGTCTCATCCCAACAGCAGCTCCAACTATATAGTGCTCATAGTTTTTGCTGAAATCATTGCAACTGGCTCTGATGTAGTTCAATATCAGAGGTTAAATGTATGTTTTAAAGTTAAAAGAATCACATTGGAGAATGCCAATTTATCTCAAAACTGCACTTTTATTGGCTGGATTTGACCCAGATTGTGTATTCTGTTGATGAATTATGAAAAAGGGCACGTTTCTTACCCTCTGTACTGGTCCTAAAGTCAATGCAACGCAAGAACTTATGACGCAGGATGCTGAAGAATACAGTTTGCAGTTGTTTGTGTTCCCCAGAGTGACATCTGCTTCTTTATACCTATTCACGTTTGTTCCTCTCTGTGTGTTGTTCTCTTCCCCCTTCTCACCTCTCAGAAAGTAGAACCCTCCAGAGATTACACTTCAGCTCATGCTCTTGAGGAAATTGAGGATTTACGATGGAAATTATAGCTTTCTAATTAGATGTCTTCCCTTGTTGAAGCAAGGGTTGAAGCTCAAATGCTTACAGGGTTAGTTCAGATGTTTTGAGGTAGGGGTCTTTGTAAACAATATCTTGCCTGTTGCAGATAGCTCTTTAAATTACCTCTATTTGGGAAAAACTATAGATTAGTTTTGATCAAATTGATGAGCTAAGGGCTAGTCTGTGCATGGCCACAAACAAAGTGCATGTTTGTTGTCTTAAACAACTTTATTGTAAATTTCCATGGTGGTTCCTCATCCATCCATCCATCCATCCATCCATCCATCCATCCATTATCTTTACCTGCTTCTTCCTTTTCGTGTCACATGGGTCACTGGTGCCTATTTGTCCAGCTAACACTGTGCAAGAGGCGGGGGACACCCTGGACAGGTCTCCAGTCTATCACAGAGACACATAGAGACAAACAACTATTCACTCTCACTCACACCTAGAGACAATTTAGAGTTACCAATCAGCCTAACATGCATGTTTTTGGTCTGTGGGAGGAAACCAGTGTACAGTACCCTTAGAAAACCCACGCATGCACGGAGAGAACATGCAAACTCCACAGCACCTCTACCAAATGTGCCACTGCGCCGCCGTGGTAACTGTTATTTTTTTGTTAAATATATTTAATATATTTCTGCCAGAAGTGCTCCAGGTTGCATTAGAAAAGCTGTAGCTAGCTGCTGCTATTGGTGCTTAAAAACAGACATAGAACTTCATGTAAACAAAGGTGTAATGTAAAATTACGACAGACTAAAGGTTTTTCAACAGCATTTTTATAAACTACTTTCAATTGTTTGATAAGGTGTTTTAGGACAGCAGAAGTTTGATTTAGCTGTAAGCTCACCAGTCCATCCGGGTTAAACTCAGTTTCTGCAAACTGAGGCCATTCAAAGAGCTACCTACAGCAGGCAAGATATTGATTCATCATATGTTGTATATTTGAGAAGCTGTATTTATTTGGTTGATTAAAAAAAAAGTTTCAAATATCAAAACACATAAATAGTGAAAATATTTTTTTCACTCTATATACAATATAGGTGGATCTGCGGTGGAGGTGGTCTCCAGCTACAAATACCTGGGTGTACACTTGAATGATAACCTCAGCTGGAGCAATAACACCACCAGCCTGATCAAGAAAGGTCATCAGAGACTCTACTTCCTCAGACGGCTGAGACGAGCCGGTCTGAGAAGCCCAGTCCTCACCTCGTTCTACAGGTGTGCAGTGGAGAGCGTCCTGTGCTCCAGCATCAACGTGTGGCATGGAGGCTGCACAGTTGCAGAGAGAAAAGCTCTGCAGAGAGTGGTGAAGGCTGCACAGAAGTCTGTGGGAGTCAGTCTCCCCACCATCACAGACATTTACACCTCCAGATGCAGAAAAAGAGCCACCTGCATCATGAAAGACCTCACTCACCCAGCACACTCACTCTTTGCACCACTCCCCTCGGGACGGAGGTTGAGGAGCATCAAATGTAGAACCACTAGACTGAGAAACAGCTTCTACCCTGAGGCTGTCAGACTCATGAATAAATAAATAATAAGAATAAACACTGCAAAATGTCACATCATACTGATACTGATCTGTTTCTTGTTGCTGCGTTCATCTGTGACTATCTGCGTTCATCTGTGACCATCTGCTCATGTTCGTGCTGCTGTTTATAATGATGTTTTTCTACTACATTAGGGCTTAGTGTATTACTAGCTGATGTCTCTCTTAGTTAATCCTAGATGTTATTATTGTTTTTCTCTTGCATTTGTTGTTGGATGTAACTGGGACCCTGTGTACATAATCTCGTTTTCAACACATGTACTACATGCGGTGCAAATGACAATAAATTCTCTCTGACTCTGACTCTGACTCTGACAAACTTGTTCTCACTTCCCGGAAACCGTATGTTTGTGAACAGGTCTGGATTTGGTTCCTTCTGCTGTCTGTATCAGTAATCTGCCTTTTCTCAACATCAGCACGTTTCTATTTTCTTCTCTTGCGTTCATTTCATTCTTCACGTTTTTATCAGGATTATCCGCATTTTCTCAGAAGAGACTTTGCATTTCATTGTGACGGGTGTCTCATTTCATCTCAACACAGAAAATGTTCAGATCCCATCCCTGGGGTTGACTGAAAGTGTCAAGAACACGATTCAAACACAGAATTTAAACATCACTGGTGTCAGTGGAGGAGTGGGAAAAAATCTAACATTTTTCTTTGAATCCTTCAGTTTTCTCATCATATCTCATCTTCCCTCTGTGACAAAGTAATCTCCTCCTTTCGTCACTGCACTTTTCAGTCCCTTGTTTTGGTTTTCCGTTCAGTGGTGCGGCAGCTCTGGTGGAGGGAAAACGCCGCTGCTGGTATCAGTCAGATTGCAGGATGGTTTTCATGGAAAAAATCTCTCCAGCATCACACCCACACTCTCTCCCACCCAGTTCAACAAGGAAACTATCTCTTTTCATGCATTTTGTCTGCTTCTGTGAATTGTGGGTGCATTTTTAATTTAGTGTCAGATGCACACAGAGTAATGTGTCAACACATCGTCTCCATATTGACCTAACGTGTTCTCAGAATAACACCATATGCCATTTAAAGTCTTTTTAAAGAGACACGACGTGACTTCTTTACGAACCTCTCGTGCTTTTCTTCTGTTGGAGACAAACGAGTTTCTTCATCATTCATTTCTTGCGCTGATGAAGGTGCAGAAGCGTGCAGCTCGAGCGCGGCACAGATGACGACTCATGTTGGGAACTAAAAAGAAACTTTTCTTCCAGTGGGAGGAAACTACATGGATTTTCATAAAAACTTTTCAAAACAGCTCATGGCTAAAATAAAAACTTCAACTTTAAACACTTTGTTGTGCTCTCTTTTCTCCCCGAGCCAACAACACAAGTTAGAAATGTTAGATTTTCTTTTTTTATTGGTTTAACTGTTAAGCTTTATTGTAGTTTTTATGCTGTGGTTTTGTATAAGAATAAAATTCTGATTGTTAGCAGTTATGACTGTTGAGGTTTTGTCAAAGATCTGATTGTATGGTTAATTTCTTATTGTAACAAGCAGACTTCTTGTGTCTCCACACAGTGTTGTATAGACAACTACGAGGAGATGGTGAAGATCCTGCTGGACCGAGGAGCCAATGTTAACGCTCAGGACAATGAACTATGGACGCCGCTGCACGCTGCTGCTACCTGTGGACATGCAGGACTCGTCAAAATGCTCATCTCACAGTAAGTCATAGAAACCCGCCTGGGTTTCCATGTTTAAGTTCTTAGACCGGGGCTGTTCAACTGATGGCCCGGGGGTCAAATCAGGCCCACAGGTGAGCTAAGTTCGGCCCACCAATGGGTTCATTTTTAAATAAAACTAGATTTTTAACCATTAAACAAAGTTAATTAATGATAATAACTACTCCCTGAGCTCTTGGCTTTCAGTAACTGTAGACCCCTGAGTGATTTTGTTGAATAGTCCTGGCTTAGGCATAACCAGCTTTTCATTAAGTGTAAAAATACTCCTAGCTGGAAGCATTATTTCCATATTGAAGCAATGTTTTAATATTATAGCTTTAACCCTGAGCTGCTGCCAGCATTGTTAACGTGTTGCATACTAGTCACAAGTATTGAAATAAACAAAGCGATTCCAGTTACTTCTTTTGTCCTAAATCAAAGCCAAAATGTAATTTTTTTATTATTATTTTTTAAGCGCTGCCGTGTTGCATTTTTGTAGCTAGAGGCTGTTCCATCGATACAACAGGCCTGCTCGTACACCCTCCCAGCTCATATTATAAATACCAGTAAACCTCAAATAAATAAGCTCAAATGTTTTTTTTACAATGTAACACATTCCAGCAAGGTAAAAACAAAAATCCACTCTTGAAAATATTTTTGAGCAGTTTTTTTGTTTTTTGGGTGAATCAAATGCCGCATTTAGTTACTGTCACGAACTGAGTTTTTGGATTCAAAGACAGCCAGAGACAGGAGTGCAAAAAACAAGAACAGTTTTACATGTATCTGTTTATTAAAAATATATATATATTTTTTATTTTATTTTAATTTTTAATGTATAAATAGATAAATGTACAGTACTGTACAGTCACCAAGCACTTAGCCTATCCTAACACAGTTCAGATTCAGATTCAGTTTATTATTGCCATTGTCAATGAACAGGATTCACAGACTAGGAATTTGCTTCGGCATAGTGGTTAGGGCGTTTGACTTGGGACCCAAAGGACGCGGGTTCGCGTCCCGGCCGCTACACATCTTGGGGTGTCTATGAGTGCACACCTATTTCTCCAGCTCCCCGAGCGCCTTCTATGGCTGCTCACTGCACCACCTGGTAGGTGGTTGGGTTAAATGCAGAGACGAATTTCGTCTGTGTATGGGAAACATACGCAGATGACAAGATTAGACAATTATTATTATTATTATTATTATAACGGTGCATAAAAAATAGAAACATAAAACATAAAAAACAAACCATAAAACATCAATACAATATTCAGTGAACAAAACCTACTAAAAAACAGCGCAATTAGAGTGGTGCAATCAAAATACAGTGATACAGTGATTCCCAATCAAAATACAGTGACCAAGGCAAGTTATGAGGTAACATGGTTATGAGTAGGGGTGCACCGATTTCAATTTTCTGGCCGATCACGATCACCGATTTTTAGAAAGTCTGACCTGCCGATTCCGATTTTGGCCGATACCAATTTTCAGGTGTTAAAAGGTCAAAATGCACCCTAAATTTTCATGATTTTCCGACCTTTGCGGGGTCAATTGCGATCGGTGGATAAAATCAGCTTCTCATTTAAAGATCGGCCGATCACCGATCTCCCCAAATTAAGGAAATCGGGGCCGATCGATCGGCCGGCCGATTTATCGGTGCATCACTAGTTATGAGTGTTCAAAAGTCTGACAGCAGAGGGGAAGAAACTGTTTTTATGGCGGGAGGTTTGGTCCCAATTGACCGAAGCCTCCTGCCTGAGGGGAGTGGTTCGAACAGACCGTATGCAGGGTGAGAAGGGTCAGCTGTGATCCGACCTGCTCGCCTCACAGTCCTGGAGACGTACAGGTCATGGAGAGATGGGAGACTACAGCCGATTACCTTCTCAGCAGAGCGCACAATGCGCTGCAGTCTGTGTCTGTCCCTGACAGTGGCCCCGGCGTACCACACTGTGATGGACGCGCTGAGGATGGACTCGATGATGGCCGTGTAGAACTGCACCATCAGCTTGGCCGGCAGCTTGGCCTTCCTCAGCTGTCGCAGGAAGTACATCCTCTGCTGAGCCTTTTTGATGAGGGAGCTGATGGTTGGCTCCCACTTGAGGTCCTGGGTGATGGTGGTGCCGAGGAACCGGTAGCAGTCCCCAATGATGATGGGGGTGTTGTTAAAGGTGATGGGGGGCAGAGGGGCTCTGTCTTTCCTGAAGTCCACAATCATCTCCACTGTCTTCTGGGCGTTGAGCTCCAGGTTGTTGTTGCTGCACCAGGTCACCAGCCGACCCACCTCTCTCCTGTACGCAGACTCATCATCATCCGAGATGAGCCCGATGAGGGTGGTGTCGTCCGCAAACTTAATAAGTTTTACGGAGTCATGGTTGGAGGTTCAGCAGTTGGTGTACAGTTAAGGAGTGAGTTGAATTGTCTCCCTCCTCCCCAGCAGGCTCCATTCACATAAAGGGAGCTACTTTCACTTTATGTGAAAGGGAGACAATTCAACTCACTCCTTCATCTTTAAAAACTCTGTTAGGATAGGCTAAGTGCTTGGTGACTGTACAGTACTGTACATGTATTCATTTATATATATATATTTTTTTTACAGTGCGTTCTTAAAGCTCCCCTGACATCATCTTTGAACTTTCCATAAAATGGCACAATATATATATATATATTTTAAGATTGAACTATGATCGTTTTTGCTAAAACAATGTTAAATGAATGAAAATTCCTCTCAAAAATAGTTTAAAATTAGCGCCGTTTTTTTACACGGTAAATCCGGATTTTTCCGGTCACGTGACTGTGACGTCAGATCCAGATGCCTGCTCCAACGCGCATTGAGAAACAATTGCAGAGAATGCAGACTTATCAGACGAATTTAGCTATTTAAAAGTTGTTATTTTAGCGATTTGTCTTCAGTTCGTGAAGCAGAAGTTATTTTAGTGATTAACAAGAAACAGCAGTGTTTATTTTGTGCCTGTTGCAGCTTTTTTAACGAGAGGTTTCACATTCATGAAGTGAGCAGCAGGTGTCAGCAACGCTATCGTGATAACTCTTTTACAGAGGACTGAAACGGTAATACAGTATTAATTTATCTAATAATCATTCAACATTAATTTATAGTCTAAAAACATGAGTCCTTTTTAAATTATCTGGTTTATTTTAGAAGTTTATTCAAACATACGTTCTGAAAAACACCCTTCATTCTGTTGTACATTGCATGGTTGTTCACTATATATAAATAAATATAAAAACAGTAGTTTATACGTCAATCATTACATTTAAAAAGAAATTTGGCTTTGTTATATATATATATATATATATATATATATTATA
>JBBPBX010010264.1:25368-37265 GCA_038048925.1 Garcialebias charrua | reverse complement strand
AGGCTTCATCACAGGGTGGTGTGGGAACTGCACCAGTCAGACAGCACTACAGAGGGTGGTGCAAACAGCAGAGGACATCACTGGTAGCAGTCACCATCCAGGACATCTACCACAGCCATTGACTGTGTAAAGCATGCAGCATCATTAAGGACCACACCCACCCAGCACAAGGACTCTTCTGTCTACTGCCCCCAGGCAGATGACAAAGGAGTCTGTCATTGCACACGAAAAGACTCAAAGACAGTTATTACCCACAAGCTGTCAGATTACTGAACTCTTTGACAATAATAGCGAACAATCGGCAATAACATTGCACCAAGCCACATCTGTGACACCTAATATGTTTATTTACATATTACAGGGCAACAGATGCAGTTAAAAAAAAATCCTCCTGTTACTAATTTGCTTTTTATATTGGAAAAACTAGTTGTTGTTTTTTTGAAGAGATGTTAAGTAATATTTACATGCTTTTGCTTCAAAATGTCATACAAGTACAATCAGACTAATGAATGTTTTTTCTCCTCTTGTATAATGAGATGCAGTTGTTGACGTCTGCTCTATCAACGCTGGACACCTTCTGTGCTGGGAGCCTCCCAGCAGAGGTGCTGGAGGGTTAGAGACTTGAGTCATGTTTTATCACTTGTTTTATTGTTGTAGCACTTTGAGATTTTTATTAATGAAAAGTGCGGTATAAATTGAATTTATTATTATTATTATTATTATTATTATTATTATTATTATTATTATTATTGCTGCTGCACTATGTGGTTGTATCATGTCATGTATGTCATATCTCATGCCATATACTGTACGCCATACAACTGCTCATACAGACTCATGTTCATGCTGCTGTTCGAAGTAATGTTTTTATGCTATTAGTGCTTAGTGTCTTTTTAGTTGATGTTTTTCTTAGTTCATATCTTAGATCTTATTACTATTTTTCTTTTACATTTTATTGTTGGATGTAACTGGGACCCTGTGTACATAATCTCGTTTCATCATATGTGGTGCGAATGACAATAAAGACTCTCTGACTATGATATCATGAATGTAACTACAAAGTACCATACCACCATAATTCAATGAATCCCAATGTTACACACTACTTGTGCAATAACCTGTCACACAACCTGGTTTATGTTAGTTATGTGCAATATATACATTATGTGCATTTTAGCTTATATTACTACCTTGAAATACAAATTCATCCTGCACTGTTATATTTTACCATGTTGTGGTTTACTATCTCTCTTTTGGACTTTGTAAATATTATAATCTCTTTTTCACTTTTTAGTAATTTATTTTTGTACCCTTATTGCATGCTTTAGTATTTCTTGTTTGTTTGTTATTTGTTCTTTGCGAGTCACATCGGTTCTTCTCATGCTGAACATTTCAATGTGCTGTGTTAACTTGCACATGACAAATGAACAACATAACAGCTGGTTCTGATTGCAGACTCGTGTTTATTAATGCATCAAAGACGTGCTGACAGTTTCATCAGAAGGAAGTCTGATGTCATCAAAGTTGAACTTCCACTTTTTCAGAAAAACTGTAAGAACCCTGAAAGACTTATATTGAATTTATATAAAGAGTACTTTAAAATCAGTTAAACTGTTCAAATCTCACAGCTCTGCCTAGTTGTTTGGTCGCACTGACACACACACACATGCACAGAAATCCTGATAATATGTGGATTAAACGTCTCTCAAGTTTATAATCAACCACATGTACATATATTAGCTGTGCCCAAACATGCTATTCTAGTTTATGGTGGCAATAAATAACTATCAATACTGATTCATCAACCAGCTTACTGATCTTGAATTATTATTGTGTATAAAATATCCACTTAAAAGAAGTGGTGATGTTTTTTTGTTTGATTGCTGAAACTTGTCTCATTTGTGCACAAAACACATTTTTCCCAACTCTATACAGTACTGTTTTATTTTATTTGTTTTATTATTATTATTTTTATTTTAATTGTGGTCTTGACACATTGATACCTCTCTGGTTTTGGAAAGTGGTTTATGAACCGCATTACCCGTTGAAACGTTTACTTTTGTTCTCAGCAAGACTCATGAGTACTGTGTTTTTATTATACTTTATGTTCTGTGAATTATTGACGTCACAGTTTAAAAAACTCGAATGCAGAAACCTTTATTTCTAACATGAATTTCTCAGTTTTACTTTTGATTGTGATTAATGAACTTTTGTGCCATGCATCGTTTTTCTTTTAAATTTCCCAGTCTATTAAAAATTAGCGCATGAACTGTTTGAAGTTGTTGTTCTTGTAATGATTGTAATGCAACCAAAAACCACTATAATCTCTTTATCTGATGTGTTGTTGGTATGCAGTCTTATTACTACAAATAAAAAGTTATGAGTCTGTTTTGCTTAATGTTTGTTTTGCAAAAAAAACAACAGAGTAAGAACAATGTGCAGCAGCTGACCACAGAGCATGGAGACCTTTTGGCTGCAGAGGTTTAAAAACTGTGTTGTGCAAGCAAGTATTTGTTTATTTCGTTTAAAAAAAGTTTGTGGTGTTTTGCAAACTTTTCATATTCAGTACTCATTTTCTCATTGAAAATGCTGTGTCAAAGCTTTTGAAACAAATGGATCTGCGATTTTGAACGGTAGTGATGTACAATGTAAGGACCATACCATGTAGGGGTACAGGAAAAAAATCAAATTTTTTAAATAATCTAGATTCTTAGTCCTGGCGATTCAGAATCAATTCTAAAAGCCCCAAAATCGATTTTTTTAAAAACATTAAAACCCAAAAGATAAAGAAAATAAAACCATATCTCATAGTATATGAAAGAATACATAAAATGAAAGGTGGCAGAAAGAAGAAGAAATCTTATTTTATCTGCCCATTTTTCCAAAAACAAAACAAGTTCAAACAATCAATTCAAACAATCATCTGGTTATTTAAGTTACAGAATTTAATGCATTCCTGTGTTATTTGTTCCTATTTTTGGTATAAATTTCAAATGATGCAAAAAAAATTGATACAATAAGGAACCTGAAATTATTGTTTTAAATAAATGTTCTATTTGTTTATATTGTTGTTTATTCTTTTCAGCTTGTCAGTTACAAAACTGAAACTAAATTTATGACCATTTCAACCTGGAGAGACTCACAAAACAAGAGAGAGAATACAATTAAAATGTTTTGTTGATTAAGGTTTCTTTGGCGCTCGGGCCCCGGCGGAGGGCATGCATGCCGGACTGCTGAGAGCTTGAATGTCCGGCATAGGGAGATAGATTATGGATATCTACCCCCCGGGACCCGAACCCGGTGGCGGAATCGGGACAGCAGACGTCCAACCCATCCCACCAGTACGTGAAGGACGGCCAGCCAGCGGCCGTCGGCCCCGAACGACCCAGACAAACACCAGTGCAGAACTCCCATCCTGAGCAAGCACGAAGCGACAGCGGGAAGGAAAAACTCCCCCGTGAGGAAGAAACCTCTAGCAGAACCAGGCTCAGGACAAGCGGCCATCTGCCATGACCGGCTGGGTTGCAGGGAACATGAAGCAGGAACGCACACAGCAGCAGGACCAGGATGGAGGCGAGCAGGACAACCCCAGGCGGCGGAGGCGGGACGGAGAACAGGGGGGAACCGAGGAACCAGAAACCCCGGGAGGAGACGGGGAGGTGGAGGGAGGCGACTAGACTTGCAACGGGCAAACAGGAATAGCTGAGGAAAGGGGCACCTTATATCCAGGTGGACAGTTGATGAGTGATTCGATGCAGCTGTATCCAAGTGGACAGTTGATGAGTGATTCGATGCAGCCGTGAGTCCTGCCATTGTTGAATTGTCTTCGACTTCATTTCAACCTGAAGAGACTCACAAAACGAGAGAGAGAATACAATTAAAATGTTTTATTGATTAAGGTTTCTTTGGCGCTCGGGCCCCGGCGGAGGGCATGCATGCCGGACTGCTGAGAGCTTGAATGTCCGGCATAGGGAGATAGATTATGGATATCTACCCCCCAAAAAGAAAAGCCGGGGCCGAGCTGGCGAGGGTCTGGCTGCCCGAGGGCATGCATGGGCAACAGCCTCTTTTCACGGACTAGGCAACGACAGCCTCTTTTCTTGGACTGGGCAGACGGCCTCTTTTCTCGGACTGGGCAACGACGGCCTCTTTTCTCGGACTGGGCAACGACGGCCTCTTTTCTTGGACTGGGCAACGACGGCCTCTTTTCTTGGACTGGGCAACGACAGCCTCTTTTCTTGGACTGGGCAACGACGGCCTCTTTTCTTGGACTGGGCAACAACGGCCTCTTTTCTTGGACTGGGCAACGACAGCCTCTTTTCTTGGACTGGGCAACGACAGCCTCTTTTCTTGGACTGGGCAACGACGGCCTCTTTTCTTGGACTGGGCAACAACGGCCTCTTTTCTTGGACTGGGCAACGACAGCCTCTTTTCTTGGACTGGGCAACAGCCGCATTCCCGGGAACGAGCCTCACTTGGGCAACCGAGAGCGAGCGTGCATGGGCTCCAGCCCCTTTCCAGGGAGAGAAGACAAAAAGGGGGAAGTGATTCGGCTCGAGCTGTCAAAAGAGGGAGGCGACACAGAGCAGGAGGACACTACCACTAGTAAGTGATACTAGAGCTTACCTAGCGGCTGAGCAAGCGTTGAGCAGAGAGCACAGATTGAAGATCCGGGCGGACGTAAGAGGAGTAGGCTGTCGAAGACCAGCGACCAAGCTGTTGGAGGGATGCCCCCGACACACCCTGAACAGCGGCGGAGGTAGCAGCCCCAATCCGAAAGGAATGGCCAGAGTAATGGAGAGGGGGAAGGCCGCATAGGGCCAAGGATTTCCTGAGAAATCCGACGAACCATGCTGCAGTCATGGGGGTGCCGTCGGGAGTGAGGAACAAGGGACCGACGGAGGGGCGGAGCCTACGACGTTTAAAGATGAACCTAACCATGGCACGGAAGGGACAATACGGGCCGTCTATGCGAGCTATGGAGACGACTGCAGGGCCTTTGCCCTTCGAGTGCTTGAGGCGAGGTCAAAATGATCGGGAAAGAAAACCAGATCATCGGGGGTTAGATCTACTGAAGGGTCGAAGCTGCCCCGAGATGTAAACTCGCCGACCCGAAGGAGTCCGTAGAAGGCCAGGAGAAACACGCTTGAGAGGAGCGCCTTCAGATACGATGAATAGGAGAAGGACCGGAGGGCTACGAGAAGGCTCTTAAGAACAGAAAAAGTGATGGGTTGTCTGCCGTCATGCTGGGGAGGAGTGCGCTTAGCTAAACCCTTCAGGAGGAGTTTGTTGACGTGGTTGGAGAACAAACTCGGGAGTGGACCCAGATGATGAAGTTGTGCATGGAAGTTAATGCCAGCTAGGAGGGATTTAATGTAAGGCAGCTTGAAACTGCGATGGTCAAAACAGTACGTGATGAAAGCTATGACTGAGGGTACGAGAACCGGGAGAAGGGGGGACCCAACAGCCGCACAGAATTTAGCGTACAGGCGCCAAGCGAACAAATACGACCGTTGAGTGGAAGGGGCTAAACCCAAGCGGATGTAGACACGGGCCGACTGTAGGAGCGGGAGAAGCAACGGGATCGTGACAACGGGGCAAGAATCGGCAGGACCGGGCAATGGACTGAAGGAACGACAGATGGGCAACGATGATAAAACTAAAATTAACACACAGGTTGATGCTAACTAAGAGGGTGGTTAAAAGGAGCTGACAGGTGACGGGGATGCTAATACAGGGCGAGATCCCCCAGATCGGGGCATCGGGTCGGAGAAGGATCGGCTGATGGGCAAAGGCGACGGAAGACCCGGAATAAGGATCTAGATAGAGCGTCTGCGAGGAGGTTGGAGTGACCAGGGACGTGGCAAGCGGACAGTACAAAGTTGTCAGTGACGGACTGCCATGTGATGCGGCGGATGTAGGGCATGATAGACTGGACGGGAGAGCGGCCCTTGTTAATGGCTTCGACCATGGCGAGATTGTCGCACATGGCGGAGATGCGCTTCCTCTTCCAGAAACGACCCCAGAGGCAGCAGGCCATGGCTATGGGCACGATTTCATAAAAGGCCGAAGACTCAGCACGGGGAAATGAAGGGGGCCATTTACCCGCAAACCAACGGCCCTGGAAACCCCCCTCCAAAACCTGAGGATGGGGCCGCGTCCGTGAAGAACTGCAGAGAATCCGCCGACTGCACGACGTCGTCATAAAAGAAAGAGATGCCGTTCCAATCCGACAACAGCTTAGCCCAGAAAGCCAGATCGGAACGACAGCCCTCGTCCAGAGAGACACCATCCCCCAAGGCAGGGACCGATTTAGCCAGATCGAGCAGGCGAGAAATGAAAGAGCGACCCTAGGGAATTATGCGGATAGCAAAATTGAGATAGCCTACAACGAGAGAAGCTGACGTTTCGTAATGAACACGGCAGAGGCATAAGCCCGAGAAAACTCCAGGATACGGGCGAGCTTATCTTCAGGAAGGGAAGCCACCATCAGATCAGAGTCAAGCGTGATCCCCAAAGGCTCCAAACGGGTAGACGGGCCCACCGTCTTCTCGTCGGATAAAGGGATGCCCACGCGGCAAAAGAGCCGACGGAGCGTGGCGAGGGAGAGCCCTGGGGACGGAGAAGGCAGGTCCACCAGAAGAAAGTTGTCCAGCAGATGCAGGACGGCCGGGATCCTATGGACGTTAAGGAGGATCCAACAAAGAGTCTCCGAAAGGTTATCAAACAGGCTAGGGCTGCTACGGCAGCCGAAGGTGAGCCTCACTGAGAAATAAAAAGAGCCGTCCCATTTGACCCCAAGAAGGTGCCACTAAGAGGGATGGACAGGCATGACCTTAAAGGCGTCGGAGATATCCGCCTTGGCTAGCCAAGCCCCTCTGCCAGCGGTCTTAATCAGGGAGATGGCGTGGTCAACAGAGGCGTAAGAGAGAGAAAAAGGGGGGGGTTAGGTATGAGGGAGTTGATGCTGGGATGGGGACCAGAATGAGGGGCGGAAAGATCGACAATCAAACGTTTCTTATTCGTAAACTTACGAGTGGCCACGCCCAATGGACTGATCCGAAAGGGGGAAAAAGGGGAGGACGCAAAGGGGCCGATCATAAAGCCCTTGGACACCACCTTGTGGAGGAGCTGGGCCACTACGTCTGGTTCGGCGAGCGCCGAACGCAGGTTGGGGCAAACCAAGGAGGCAGAAGGGGGGCAGGAAACCCCGATGAAAAAACCTTGGGAAAGACCGGTGAGGAGAAAATCAACGAACGAACAAACGATCGGGGTGAGACAGAAGCAGCAAGGCCAACTCAGGAACCAAGACAGGGGTGGACAGAAAACGGGAAATCAGCGGCTGGACCCGGGGAGGGCCTTCGGGGGACCCGACCGGCGAGGGCAGACGGACCTCGGGTGTGCGTCCCTGCAGATGCTACACACATGAAGGAAGTTACAGTTAGGGTACGAGCAGACGGCACGGTTGAAGTTATTGCAAATCGGCATGTTATTAAATACCTCCACCCGTCGACCGCGGCGGTCCGTACGCAGGCCGCCAACAGAACACCCAACAGAACACCCAACAGAAACCCCAACAGAACCCCCAACAGAACCCCCAACAGAACGGGGCGCCAGCAGGGAGGGCAGAGGAGGCAGGCTAAACGGGACCGAGGGGCAGAGGGAACTACGATGGCCGACGGCAGAGCAGGAGTGGCAGGGGGCTACGTGGGTCAGCATGACAAGGACGTCAGTGTCCAGGACTGACCAGTCGAGACGCACCCCCGACCAGGACAGGACGGCAGCAGCCTTAGTGGAGAATGCGTTGTGATAGCTGTAGCACAGGGACCTGCCGTACGTAAGGCTGAGATCTACCACCAAGGCGAGGTAGGCGTCCAGCTCGACCCTACGCTCGGGGTAGACCGAGCAAAGAACGTCCCTAAACACCCCAAAGGCCGCCACAAACTCGCCGACGGACAGGTCCCTGGACAGGCGGGGATCGGCGGAGCGGAAGACCGCAGTGAACTCTGAGGAGGAGGCCACCTGATGATCGACCGGGGGGGAGGGGAGCAGCAACGAAACCAGATTAATGTGCTGCCCCTGCAGGATCTTTGCACGGAGCCTCGGAGAAATAGAAGCATGGGCCGGCATGTACGGCTGGCCCAGAGGAGGAGCGGGGCGGGCCTCGGCGAGAGTGAACGCCACGGGACCAAGCAAGGGAGATGACCGACCCAACGATGCTGGAGCAGAGGGCTGACGCTGTGTGGACAAAGCCGAGACGGACCGGACGAGCTCGTTGAGCAAGGTGAGCAGAGCCGAGGACAGATGGACCTGCGGAGGCCGATCCGAAGGCCGGTCGGGGAGCGGGGAGAGAGGTGGAGTGGAGGCCGGGGCACGGGCAGGCGCGGCCGGCGCAGAACGACTGAAGCGGCTCGTGGAGGGGACTGGCTCCGGGTCCAGAGCGGGGGCACCGGAGGAACGGGGGCGGCCCCTGCTGCGCTTGGCAGGAGGTGGAGACCGCTACTTGGTACGCTTCCCGGACACGGGCGTCAGCTGCGAAGGAGGCGAAGAGTCGCCGGATGGAACCAGCCCGGCGAGGGACTCCAGCTGGGCAGAGGTGAGACCGGCCGACGGGCAGATTCCCCTGGACTGCAGATACGCAGACAGAGAGTAGGAAACGGGGCGCGAGGCTCGCCGAGAGCTCTGACGGGCGGGAGCAGGGAAAGAAGGATCAGCGGTGGCCGGGATGAGGACCGGGGAGTTCCCGGAGGCGCAGGAATCGTCATCAGACATGGCGAGAGCGAAGGTTGAGATTGAGAACGCGAAATGAGAACTAGACGAGCAGAAGGCGACTAGCCTTGAAACGGGCAAACAGGAAGATTTGAGGAAAGGGGCGCCTTATATCCAGGTGGACAGTTGATGAGTGATTCGATGCAGCTGTATCCAGGTGGACAGTTGATGAGTGATTCGATGCAGCCGTGAGTCCTGCCATTGTTGAATTTGCGTCTTCGACTTCATTTCAACCTGGAGAGACTCACACACAGAGAGAGAAGAATACAATTTACAGGTTTTATTGATGAGGGTTCTTTGGGCTTGCATGCCGGACCGCTGAGAGCTTGGATGTCCGGCATAGGGAGATAGATTATGGATATAGTTTAAAATTATTGTTTTAAATGAAATTTCCATTTGTTTACATTGTTGTTTATTCTTTTCAGCTTGTCAGTTACAAAACTGAAACTAAATTTATGACAATTTTAATAGAAAAATCGTTTCTGAATCAAAAATCGTTTCTGAATCGAAAAATCGATTTTGAATCGAATTGTGACACCAACAATCGGAATCGAATCGATTCTCCAGACACTGAGAGATTTGCACCCCTAATACCACGTGTCTTATCAAGTGGGCAACCCTGCCTCCCTGTTCCAGGCTGTTGTGCTCCTCCCCTTTACCTGTTCTTTGTCTCAGCGGAAAGTGAAGGAGTGTTTCTCTGCACTACATGAGGAAAACATGAAGAAATTACAAGTAAGAAAAAACAAAACAAGGAAGAGCTCTCAGCTGTGTGCAACTTGGTTCCCATTGTTCGTTGTAAAGAACTGTATAAAAGATTAGCATGGTTTGGGAATGTCATATATCTATTGGAAAACCCATCAGAGATACAGTAAACCTTGTTTTTTTTATTTGTTGAAAGATGTGCAGAGTGTCAAGAGAAAACAGTTATCATTTTTTTCTTCTTCTCTGCACAGGAAAGGAGCTGCTGTTGACCTGCTCCACAGAATAAATCTTCATGGTAGCTTGTGTGAAATCAACTGATTAGGCCAGACTGACCTGACAATCCTGACTGAATCCCTGATGCAGGTTTTGTCTCTGAAATGAGAAGCAACTGACACCATCACCTAAAGCTGTTCACGTCATTTCAACAACGATGAAGGATGTTGTACTTTGAAGCTCTAAATTGTGTCAATTTGTTGAACGGAACTATATTTCACCTTTAAAGATTTTAGAATGAAAATCATTCTATCATCTAATCGTTTATAAAAAATATTGAATTTGGTTGTTTTACTTCAGTTGTGTAGATTTGTGTGTCTGTGTACATGTCTTCTAAACAACAACAACAACAAAACATAAAAACTGAATATTGAGACTAAGTACTTTTATTAGATGTGCTTTGCCTGATTTATTGTTCTTGTTAAACAAGGAAAGGAATGTAGGAATTGAACTCACTTTAAATTGTTTTCGATTCGAGCGACACTTTTCATTCTGTGGGTTTTGCTGGTGGGGAGCTGTCGCCTCCAAGATGGTTGCATGTCTGGGGGGTTTCCATGCTGTCCTCGTTAATGTGCTTTTCTTTTCTCTGGGTTCTTCTCACATTGCAAGAACATGCACAATAGTGTAATTCAAGGCTCTTAATTGCCATTAGGTGTTAGTTTGTGTGCACTGTACAGTAGTTTGTCTTCATGTGACACTGAGGGCTCAGCTCTTGCCTATCTGCTGGAGACAGGCACCAGCTTCCCACAACACTAAACAGAAACAAGCAGGTAGATAAAACTGATGGATGGAGTCTCAGTCATGCGGAACATGGGTCCCCTGTAAGTTGGAAAACCCTCCTTCAGCTTCTGTTTGATTCTCAAAGACATTTTGCTTTTTATTCTGAAATACATTTTCAAATAGAGCTGGGAAAGCTCCTTAAATCAAACATCTTCAAAAATAATAACGAAAACAAGTCCTGTTTTCTTCTGTTCAACTTGGAGGATCTCAATGTTTTTTTTTTTACAGTGAGAGTAAACTACAGACACAACAACACAACCCATTTGAATATACTAAAGACACAGATCACTGATAATCCTTGTTGTATCACTGAAAAGAAATACAGTTTTCTGCAACTTGCACACATAAATTGAAGTTCTCAGCATTTTTTTTTACATGAAAGAGAAAGTCAAAGTATTTACCCTTTGAGGACATTTAATATTTTTAGAAAATTGTCACACTTTCAACAGAATAAACCTATAGGAAGGATAAAAGTGAATAAAATTGTAATTTCTGCTTTTTCTCATTTCCCCTTGTGCTGGTGCTTCCTGGTACTGTATTTACAATAAAGCACTTCTTTGAAAACCAGCTCCCTCTCCTGGCTCCCACAGCTAACACATAAACTATGAGAGCTTCTTATTTTGATCATTTATTACCACTTGAATTGATTTTATGACCATTAGATACACAGTTCAATAAACATAAATGACAAATCAGTTTTGTCCACTAATATTTGAGCATTAGATGTCCTGTCTGCAGCAAGAAACACTTTCTCATCATCATTGTTTAGGGACTTTAGAAGATTTTATATCCAAAGCTGAGAAAAGTTAAAAACCTTATTTTTTATATGAGAATCCAACTTTTATAGGTTTCTTACTATATGATAATAAACTACAAATACTGTACTTTAATCATCAAATATCTATACAGTACCCAAATCCATCTGACAGAGAATAGTCAAAAAGCTGCACAACATATCCTCCGAGCAGATTTTTTAAGGTAAAGATTTTCAAACGATCTATCTCTGAACTGGAAACACGTAATTTTTGCTGGTGTTTTGCAATATATGACCCTAAAAACTCTGTCAGTGAAATGAAAACAACACGCTAAAATTAAACTTTTATTTGGTCAAAAACAGTACATGTTTAATATGTATTTACAAAAAAATACAAATACATTCACCTTTTCAAAGCATAATGTACAACACTATTGCTTTTTCATGAATAATATACATTTAAATGCTGTTAGTTATATTTATTTGATTACATCAAACTGTCCTGCAGCTATTTACACAATGTGCAGGGAAAACAGACCAATATGCAATTTAACAAATGAAAATCATATAATAGACTGAATGTAATGGGCTGCTTTGCAGAAACTATAGACTATATCAG
>JBBPBX010010263.1:46058-58238 GCA_038048925.1 Garcialebias charrua | reverse complement strand
TGTACGAAGGATCAGAGTATAAAATATATAATGTTGAGGATGCTACTAACACAAATCTTCTTCCTACTGTAAAATGTAGCGATTACTATACTGTTGAACAGTTTAATGACATTAACATAACAAACGAAGCACTTTCTATAATTCACATAAATAGTAGAAGCATTAATGCAAACATATCTAAGATATCAGACTATTTAAAAACATTAAATAAAACTTTCTCCATAATAGCCTTGTCAGAAACATGGTTAAACGATGAAAACTCAAACAGTGCCTATATTGAAGGGTATAACTTATATCACATGAATAGAAAAAATAAAAAAGGTGGAGGGGTAGCCCTATTTGTAAAAAATGATATTAAATGTAGAATAAAAAGCGAACTGTCTATGGCTATAGACAATTTAATGGAAATGATAACAGTAGAAATAATAAATATGAAAGATAAAAATATAATAATAAGTTGTGTATATAGATCACCTGGAACTAAAATAGAATTGTTCACTGATAAAATGCTGGAAGTTCTGGGTAATAGTTGTAACAAAAAAGTATTTCTGTGTGGTGATTTTAACATTGATCTGGGGACAGTGGCCGACTCAAATGAAATCAGTACATTTATGGACTCAATGAGCAGTTTGAGTTTTTTTCCAATGATAACCAATCCAACAAGAATAACTTCACACAGTGCAACAATAATCGATAATATTTTTATTAATATTACAGATGGTGAGGTGTTGGGTGGTATCTTGATGAATGATTTGAGCGATCATTTACCTATTTTCTCAATTTACAATAATGTTGAAATTCCCTTGAAAAAAATCGACCAAAAAAACAAAATTATAAACACATAAAAAAAAAACTTGGATAGATTCAAAGATGATTTGGATAAACAAAACTGGGATGATGTGTATGTGGACGATGTGAATTTATCTTATGAAATCTTTATGAATATTCTGGAGGTTTTGTATAAAAAAAATTGTGTGCAAAAAATTAATACAAAGAAGGTTAACATAAATCAACCTTGGATGACAAATGGTTTAAAAAATGCTTGTAAAAAAAAGAACTATCTGTACTCTTGTTTTTTAAAATCCAGAACACTCGAGGCGGAAAACAAATATAAAGTGTACAAGAACAAGTTAACATGGATCATACGGAAACATAAGAGAGAGTATTATAGTGAATTGTTACATAAATGTGGTGGTGATATGAGGGCAACATGGCGGGTAATGAATGGTGTACTAAAAAAGAAAAACAAGGTTAGCGTGGATCTTTCCCAACATTATGTGGTAAATAACAAAGAAATACAGGACGATCATGAAATTGTAAATGAATTTAATGATTACTTTGTGAATGTTGGACCCAACCTTGCAGCTGCCATACCAAAAATGGGGGACAATGTGAGTTATTTAATTGAAAATTGTGTGAACAGTATGTTCCTAAAGGGAACTGACAAAGATGAAATAATGAATGTAGTTAACAGATGTACCGACAAAAAATCGAAAGACTGTGAAGACATAGATATGATGGTGGTTAAGGAAATAATGTTTATGTTTATGTTTATTAAATTTGTTCATTTTTTTACAAAAGAAACAGTACAAGACAATCTCATAAATGATTTTACAAAATGTAAAAAAATGAAAGGTAGCAGAAAGAAGAATAAATCTTATTATATCTGCCCCTTACTTTCAACAATCAGATTAAACAACAATAATCAACCATGTAAACAATAATAATCTTCAACCAACTTTTTCCAACAATCAGATTAAACAATAATAATCTTCAGCCAACAGTAAAGAATGACTAACTCTTTCTAATCTTCTAACTAATACAATACACATTACGCTATTTCATATATATATTTTTCTAACTAATACAATACACATTACGCTATTTCATATATATTTTTTTAACACATTTGTTTTGATCATTTTTTTAAATGTAAACATTGACTTGGCATTTTTAACTACATTCTCCAAGCCATTCCATAATCTAATTCCCTGAATTGAGGTAGAACGTCCCTTCAAACTGGTTCTGAATTGTGGTTTTACAAACAACTCTGTCCCCTTAAGATTATAACAACTTTGTCTTTTAACAAAGTGCATTTGGATATTTAAAGGTAATGCATTATTTTGAGCTCTATACATAACTGATAAAATATTATAGTCTACCAAATCATGGAACTTCAATAACTTTAGTTGATAAAATAATGTACTTGATGGATGACGGTAATGCTTTCTAGTGATAATTCTTACGGCTCTTTTCTGTAATACAAAAATAGGTTTTGTGATTGTTTTACACGCATTCCCCCAAACATCAATACAATAGATTAAGTGTGGAACAATGATTGTGTTATACAACAAATACAGAGCTTTATCATTCAATAGGTCTCTGACTTTGTACAGTACTGCTATCGATTTAGCTATTTTTATTCTTACAGAATTTATGTGTTGTTTCCATGTCAGTTTGTCATCAATGATAACACCCAAAAACTTCACCTCATTCACTCTACAAATCTCAACATCCTCAATTTTGAGTGGAACATCAACAGTTTTCTTTTTATTACCGAATATCATGTAATTAGTTTTTTCTAGATTTAATGATAATTTATTTATTTTAAACCAAGTTTGTATCTTGACAAATTCTGTCTTTATCAATTCTAACATTTGTTCTATATCTTCACCTGAACAGAAAAAAGTGGTATCATCAGCAAAAAGTACACATTTAAGGAGTCCTGACACATTTACCAAGTCATTCACATATAAAATAAAAAGCTTTGGTCCAAGTACAGAGCCTTGGGGAACTCCACATGTGATATTACAGAGGTCAGATCTTACATCATTTATTTGTACAAATTGTTTTCTATCTTTTAAGTAGCTAGATACCCACTGTAATGCTGGTCCTCTAATACCATATTTGTTCAGTTTTTCTAGGAGAATGGTGTGATCAATAGTATCGAATGCTTTTTTTAAATCAACAAAAATACTGATACAATATTGTTTTTGATCGACAGCAGTAGTTATTTGTTCCATTAATTCCATGAGAGCCATTGATGTAGAGTTTTTTGATCTAAACCCATACTGACTGTTGCTTAGAATATTTTGTTTATCTATAAATTGGTCTAGTCTGTTCACAAATAGTTTTTCAAGAATTTTTGAAAACTGTGGTAACAAGGATATAGGTCTATAATTGTTGAATACACATTTATCACCATTTTTAAAAAGAGGAACGACCTTAGCTACTTTCATATTATCTGGAAATATTCCTGTTGAAAATGATAAGTTACATATGTATGTGAACGGCTCAATAACATGGCTCATTATGTCCTTCACAAACATCATATCCATGTCCACCCAGTCTTTCGATCTCTTGTCTGTAAGATGTTTTACTACATTCATTATTTCCTCTTTGTTAGTTCCATTTAGAAAAATACTATTTGCACAACCTGTAATTGAGTGGATCACATTTTTATCTACTTTTGGTATCTTAGCTGCAAGGCTTGATCCAACATTCACAAAATATTGATTAAATCCATTTACAATTTCATTTTCATCATGAATTTCATCGTTGTCTTTTACAAAATATTTTGAAATACCAGATTTTGCTTTATGATTCTTCAGGACACTATTCATTACTCGCCATGTTGCTTTCATATCACCATTACTTTTATCTAATAATTTACTATAATATTCTTTCTTATGTTTCCTTATAATCCCTACTAATTTATTTTTATACTTTTTATATTTTTCTTCAGCGCTCTGACTTCGCAATTTCAAGAAACATGAATACAAATAATTCTTTTTTTTACAAGCATTTCTCAACCCTTTTGTCATCCATGGTTGGTCAACGATATTTCTCTTTGTATAATTCGTTTGTACACAATTCTTTTCATACAGAGTTTCCAGGATATTCATAAACTCATCATATGCTCTGTTCACATCATCAACATACACTTCATTCCAGTCTTGTTTATCTAGATCCTCTTTTAATTTTTCCAAAACTTTTTTTGATGTGTTTATGATCTTTTTCTTTGTTTTAACTGCTTCTGTGATACTTTGATCATTTTTATAGATTGTGAAAACTGGTAAATGATCACTTAAGTCGGTCGTTAAAATACCACCTATCACCTCTCCGTTTGTTATATTTGTGAAAATATTATCAATTATTGTGGCACTATGAGTTGTAATTCTTGTTGGCTTGGATATCAACGGATACATATTTAAACTGTACATTGAATTTATAAATGTACTGATGTTATTTGAATCTGTTTTATTTCCCATATCAATGTTAAAGTCTCCACACAAAAAAACTTTTTTATTAAAACTCTTCTCCAATAGCTCCAAGATTTTATCAGTGAATATTTCTATATTTGATCCTGGTGATCTATATACACAACTTATTATTATGTTTTTATCATTTTTGTTTATTATTTCTATTGTTATCATTTCCATAATATTATCAACTATTATTGACATTTCATTATTTAATTTACATTTTATTTCATTCTTAACATATAGAGCGACTCCACCACCTCTTTTATTATTTCTGTTCATGTGAAATAATTCATACCCTTCGATGTGAATATTACTTGTGTTATCATCATTGAGCCATGTCTCTGACAGTGCTATTATCGTAAAAGTTCTATTTAACTGTTTTAAGTAATCTGTTATTTTGGATATATTTGCATTTATACTTCTGCTGTTAAAGTGAATAATAGAGAGAACTCCATTTGTTATATTGATGTCATTAAATTGCTCTTCATTGTAGTATTCGCTATCTTTTATTACTGGAAAAAAGTTAGCATCAATAACATCATTAACATTATATATTTTAGGTTCTGAGTCTTCGTATGTTGTCATGTTCTAATGTATTTGTTCATTTCATTGTATGTTATGTCCATTTTGTGTGTAAGTTGTTTCATTGATTTGTAATTTGTCCTCTCCTGAGTTCGTCTAGATCCTTCAGTTCTTTTATCATTTTAGGGTTAGCCCCTTCATGTGTTTTGATAAAGATGTTTCCATTTCTTGTCCATGTTGATGCTATTTTATTTTGGTTTTTTAACCACCTTGCTTCCTTTGCAATTTTTCCTTTTTTTTTGTTAGATGTTCATTTATGTAAATTTTTGTTCCCTTCAGTCGATTTGATTTACTAATTACGTAGTTTCTAAACTTCCTGCTAACGAACTCGACGACTACCGACGGTTTGGTATTTGGTGGTTTACTGGGCAGGGTGTAACAGAACGAAATGTCCTCATATTTTATGTCATAGTAATTGTCCCATAAAAAATTAACTACAGTCTCCTCCAGAGTCTCTAGTTCTTCCTGTGGTGCATCCTCAGTTGGGCCAGTGTTAGTGAGAGCTTGTTTAAATGTCCGACACTTACTAACATCAAGTCCTGTGATCACCACGTTGTTTTTTTTTGTGTATTGTTCCATGTCATCTATTTTTCTTTCCAGTTCAGCTATTTTATTGTCTTTGCTAATTATCAGATCTTTCAGTTGTCTTATTTCATCAACCAGACCGGCTTGTGAATCAATTTTTGCTGATAATACTGATAGTTTTTCACTTATGCAGTTTAGTGATTTTTTAAAGTCTTGCATTTCTGTTGAGCTGTTTCCCTCCGACTCTGTTGTCTTTTGTCCTTTATTTTTCGTCATACTTACAGAGTTAGTAGTCTAGTGGTAGCAGGTCTCTGGTTGATGGTTTGTTTACTGTACCACGTGGCCCTTCCACGAGGCTCACAGGCCTAACGATGGTGGCTCTGGACCAGTAGTGCAGCACCCAGATCAGCAGTTATTAGAACAGAACTCACGGTTTCAGCAGCCTGCAGCAATCAGCTCTCCCATCCGAAGAGGTTTTGCTCACTAGATCCGATGTAGCCCAGTTAGCATAGCACGTAGCTTCAGCTCCAATAGCTCCCGGCGCAGCTCCGACACCAGCCTGGTCCCAGGCGGTGGTCCTCTGGCTCACCCACGACGCTCAGCCCAGCTCAAAGCCCCACTCGGCGGTGGTCCTCTGGCTCACCCACGACGCTCAGCCCAGCTCGAAGCCCCACTCGGCGGTGGTCCTCTGTCTCACCCACGACGCTCGGCCCAGCTCGAAGCCCCACTCGGCGGTGGTCCTCTGTCTCACCCACGACGCTCGGCCCAGCTCAAAGCCCCAGGTGGCGTTCACGGTTCTCGGCTCAGCTCCAATAGCTCCCGGCGCAGCTCCGACACCAGCCTGGTCCCAGGCGGTGGTCCTCTGGCTCACCCACGACGCTCGGCCCAGCTCAAAGCCCCAGGTGGCATTCACGGCTCTCGGATCACTCGTGGCGCTCGGTCTAGCTCAAAGCCCCAGGTGGCGTTTACGGCTCGTGGTCCAGCTCAAAGCCCCAGGTGGCGTTCGGCTCGTGGTCCAGCTCAAAGCCCCAGGTGGCGTTCACGGCTCGTGGTCCAGCTCAAAGCCCCAGGTGGCGTTCACTGCTCGCGGCCCAATCGCGGCGCACGGACCAGCTCAAAGCCCCAGGTGGCGTTTAGGCTCTCGGCTCTCTCGTCAGCCTGTAGCAACAATCCCCAACTCCGTGTTGTTTTGCCGCATTAGCTTTTAACAGCAGCACATGGCTAGCGTTAGCTTGTAGCCTGTAGCCTCCACTCCCAGCTTTGTTGTTTTCTTTCGCTGCAACAAAGCACCTCCAGCGTGCCGGCCCGCGTTTCTTCGTAACAACCAGCGTATTTTTCCGGTTTATTTGTTCACGAAGCCCGCAGCTCCGCAGCTACGGCACCCGGTTACGGTGACCCAGCTCGGTTAGCTTTGATTAGCCCGGTTTGTAGCTACGCTAGGCTAACTCTCGGCAAAAACTCACGGACACGTTGGCTTGTAGATTCATAATTCTGGATCGCATGTTCCAGTCCAATTTCCGCAGCTTTTTCAGCACTCCTCTCTGCACATCCAGCGCAAAAAACTGCGAGTACAAGATCTCCAAAATACTCTTTTGGAGGTAGTATTGGCAGGAGCCCGACTAAAAGCGTCCTCTCTGCTCAGCCGCTGTGACTCTGTCACATGTGTCACATGTGTCATGTTATTGAACCATTTCAATATATATGTAATTTGTCTTTTTCAACTGGAGTTTTTCCAGATAGAATGAAGATAGCAAAGGTAATTCCTTTATTCAAAAATGGTGATAAAAGTGAATTTAACAACTATAGACCTATTTCCTTGTTGCCACAGTTTTCAAAAATTTTAGAAAAACTTTTTGTAATTAGACTTGACAAATTTCTGGAAAAAAATAACATTCTAAGTAATAGTCAATATGGATTTCGATCAAATAAGTCAACATCAATGGCTCTAATGGAATTAATGGAACAAGTTACCACAGCTGTTGATCAAAAGCTAAATTGTATAAGTATATTTGTCGATCTAAAAAAAGCATTTGACACCATTGACCATACCATTTTACTTGATAAATTGGAAAAATATGGTATTAGAGGACCTGCATTACAGTGGATATCTAGTTATTTAATAGACAGAAAACAGTTTGTTCAAATTGAAGATGTAAGATCTGATTTAAGAAATGTATCATCTGGAGTACCACAGGGCTCTGTTCTTGGACCTAAGTTATTTATTTTATATGTGAATGATTTAATGAAGGTGTCTAGTATCCTTAAATGTATTCTTTTTGCAGATGACACTACTTTTTTTTGTTCAGGTAAAAACTTGGAACAAATGTTTGAGTTGATAAATTCTGAGTTTGTAAAAATACAGTATTGGTTTAAGTTAAACATGTTATCATTAAATCTAGTTAAAACCAATTATATGATATTTAGTAAGAAAAAGCTAACAATTGATGCTCTTTTTAAGATTGACGATTTTGAAGTATGCAGGGTAAGTGAGGTGAAGTTTTTGGGTGTAATTATTGATGAGAAGTTGTCTTGGAAACAACACGTAAATTTTGTAAAAACTAAAATATCTAGGTCCATTGCAGTGCTATATAGAGTTAGAGATTTACTAAATGATAAAGCACTATATTTGTTATACAATACGATTATACTCCCACTTTTAATTTACTGTATAGATGTTTGGGGTACAGCATGCAAAACTGTAACTAAACCTATTTTTATTTTACAGAAGAGAGCCATAAGAATTATAGCAAGAAAACATTACTGCCATCCATCAAATGTTTTGTTTTACGAATTGAAGTTGTTGAAGTTTTATGATTTGGTTGACTATAATATTCTTTTAGTATTACACAAAGCTCAGAATTTCAATTTGCCCTTAAATATCCAAATGCTTTTTGTAAAAAGGACTAGTACTTATAATCTACTACTTCCTGCTCTCGACAAGGCAAGTCGCATATCTTTTTGCTCCTTCCCTAAGCTTTTTTTTTTTTCCTCCTCCCTGCTTGCTTTTTGTCTCGTCTGACACCTCAGCGCTCACTCGAACCAATTTGCGATGGAATTAGTAAATTGGGCTGTTTCTTCAATAGATAAGATTTTTTCCACGAAGCGGACCGTGCCAGGAGAAGCGGTCTGCCCCTCTGACACACACGCGGCTGGATACATGATGGACTCATGGGGACAGTGGCAGCCTATGTGTTTGACCGTCTTGAGTGTCGAAGACGTGGAAGATTTGTGGATTATTGGACTATTAGTAGCAGCTGCTCTGTTTTTTGGCATCGGCGGAACTGTCTGCTACCTGAAGCTGAGGAGGGCTTCGGCGGCTATCAGCGCGCTGGCGAAACTCCCTGATCAGCATGATTCTCTGATCCGGGCCGTGAGCAACTCATCCCAGCTGTTGTATGAGCTCAATCGCACGTTGGGTGCGTCGGTGGACTACCGCGGATCTGCTGGGCGCTTTGGAACTCGTTTACAGCCGCCCGGGTCCCAGCTGGGCGTGGATGGGGGTTCATAGAACGGAACCTCATATGATTTGGAATTTTGGCTATGAAACAGCGTCTGGACTTGGAGGCTGCAGTGAAAAAGAACACTGGTCTGAATTGGAATAAACAAAAGACTTAAAGCAATTGCAGGAAACAATTGGGGAGCTGACAAAACATCTCTATTAAATTTATACAGAGCCCTTATACGTTCAGTACTAGATTACGGAAGTATAGTATATGGAGCTGCAACGTTAACTAAATTAAATAAATTGGATAGAATTCAATCAAGAGCTCTTCGGATATGTATAGGAGCAATGAAAACGACCCCCATAAAAGCTGTACTAATAGAAGCTGGTGAAATGCCTTTAGAGGCTCGGAGAACTAAACTGTCACTCTCCTATTGGATAAAACTTAAAGGAAATGAAGAAGGTAACCCAGCAGCCTTGACACTTCAGAACTGCTGGGAGTACAATGAATTTCATAGGAGAGGGTTCGGATGGAAAATAAATACACTTGCAGAATTATATGGAATGCAAAATAAAGAGTTTGCTAATAGTAATCCGCTAAGTATTATATCACCCTGGTTATTGCCAGGAGGTAATGTAGACAAGAAACTGCTGATTTGGAAACAAGACTGGAATTATAATGAAATAAGAGGTAAAGTTAGTAGATACATTAAGGAATCGTATTATAATTACTTACACATTTATACTGATGGGTCAAAAAACACGAAGGGAAGAGTGGGTTCAGGGGTCTTCATTCCTGAATTTGATGTATGTATTGTACAAAGAATATCGGATCACTTATCAGTTTACACGGCAGAAACGATGGCAATAATATTTAGTTTAGAATGGATTGAAGAAGTTAGACCAGATAGAGTAGTCATATTCACAGATTCGCTGGCGGTACTAGACAGTATACATTCAAATGCGAACAGTAGGAAGGACCTCATTCTAGAAATTCATCATACATTGTTTAGATTGCAAAGAGGAGGAATTGACGTGCATTTCTGTTGGGTTCCAGCGCATGAAGGTATAGAAGGGAACGAAAGGGCGGACGAACTGGCCAAATCTGCACTGAAGAGGGAATGGATGGTTCAAATTCCATATGGGAAAGGTGAGGGAAAATCAATGATTAAAAAGAAAGAGATGGAGGACTGGCAAAGGAGTTGGGATGAGGATGGGAAAGGAAGACGTTTCTATAGGATTCAGAAATCCGTTATAATGAAGGATATTAGAGGAAGTAAAAGAAGGGATGAAATAATAATTATGAGATTGAGGGTGGGACATACTTGTCTTAATGACACGATGTACATGATGGGGAAGAGGGCTGATGATAAGTGTGGTAACTGTGGAGCAACAGAAAGTGTTGAGCATGTGTTGATGACATGTCCTATGTATTCAGTAGACAGGATGACACTGAAAAGAAGAGTTATGGAGGTGGGAGGAGTATGGAGCTTAGAAGGACTATTGGGAAATGAAGGGGATACGGACAAGACATCAACTGTAAGAAAAGCACTGCTTTTATTTTTACAAAATATTAACATAAACGAGAATTTAGGGACTGAGGCCATGGGCTGCACACTCGTGCTCAGTAGGTGGCGGTATGCACCTGTTAGTTGCTTGCAATCCGCCAATAAATCGAAGGAAGAAGAAGAAGAAGAAGAGTGTGACAAAACAACCGCCATTAAAAACCAAGAAAAAGAAGTTTGTGTACTTGCAAAATCATGGAGCCACTGATATATGATGAGCTGGTGGTGTATCTGCGTGGGGAGGGATTTCCCCCCCACGTAGATACTACGAAATGTCGCACTGCATTCAAAAGGAAAGCTATGCATTATAATTTACAAGGTAAGTGTATCACTCGTAAGGCAGCTACGTTTTTTTGTGTACTGCTTCTATTTAACCTTGCTACTTAATGTCACATTAACATGGCCACTTCATACTGTTCCACAGGTGACGACTTGTACTACATGGAAAAAGGGTGCAGGCACAGAGCCCTGAAAGCTCCAGAAGCCTGGGAAGCTTTCAGGGCTCTGCACAGTGAGGATAAAGCTACACACCCTGGCCAGAAGAAGACCATAAAGTCCTTATCCGAGCAGTATTACTGGCCACGGATGACAGTTGACATTCAAAAATGGGCAAGTCAATTTTTATTTACATATGAAGTTTACAGGTAATTATTGTTTGAATTGATTTGTTTTGAAAAGGGGCACATGTACCGGTAATTTTTTCTTTCTGCTGCCTGTCGTTTTTATATTTTTATAATACGTGTGATTTGTAATTAAAATATTTTTATTAAATGAATTAAACTAAAACTCATCAACACATTCATAAAATCCCGTTCTGTATTTTTTTAGAGTGATTTCAGGAAGACGCAACATTGTTTTTCAAGAAAACATACTTTATGATATATTACCTTTTCTTTCTTGTAATTAGTGCCTTCATAAAGAAGCAATTGTTCACATGTAAGACAGATATTTCAGCTCTGTGAATAGCAGCCAAAATATGTTCATATTAGATTTATGATTTTTTTGGGGGGGGGTGGGGGTCGGACATTTTACAACTCTTAATCTTTGTTAAATTTCACAGGTGCAACAATGTACTGTGTGCCGCCCTCGCCAGAAGGCAGACCAACAACCAACCAAGGTACACATTCCTAGTTAATTTACTAACACTGAAAGCATCAAGCATCGTAACAAATATTTGGATAAAGGAATTTATGCATTTTTATACTTGGCATGTTTTTTTTTTTTTTTTCAAAGTTATTAAAAGTGGAAGTCAATGGTTCAAGATGATGCCCATAACTAAAGTAAAAAAATTTGCAGGCAGAACAAGCTATGTTAAGTATAAATTTTTAAATGTATTAGCATATAGTTTTCAAACTTCTGCACTGTAAGCCCTAATAAGTTCACAGAACTCAAAAGTTTTTTTGTAACAGATTACATAATAAAAATTGAGTGATGTTTAAAAAATTTTTAAGTTTACACAAACTAAAAATTGCATGTGCAGTTGTCTTAAATTATCTCAACATTAACTTATAAATTTTGATTTTTCTCAACTTATAATTAGGGAGTACTTCACATAAAATTTTCAATATTTTCAGCTCATATATACTTGAAATACACTCAAATTTTTTATAATTTTCAACACAAATACGGCTTGAAATAAACTTAAAATTTTCTATATTACTCAGCTCATAATCTGGGAAATATGCCCTCAAAATTGACCCAATAATGAAATACTCACAATTTTTAACAAATTAAAATTGACCCAATAATGAAATAATTTTTTAACAAATTATTTTATTAAAAAAAAATATATATCTATCTA
>JBBPBX010010263.1:0-45389 GCA_038048925.1 Garcialebias charrua | reverse complement strand
ATTATATTAAATATAAATATATATATATATATATATATATATATATATTCCAAACAAAGTGCTTGTCATAAATTAAAACAAACGAAAAAGGAGATGGCTCCAGCACCTTAAGAGGAAAAACTCAAAGGATTAAAACTCTAGCTTATAAATATAATCCATCCTCAACAACAACAATTACAATGTGCTGCCTTTTAACACTGTTTAAAAACATTTAGGCACTTAAGGAAACTTAAAACACATTAAAATACAGTACTGTAGTTGTTGTGCCTTACTTCATCTGGCAACATCAGGTACTACATCAAGGTAGGCGTTAACAGAACCTTAAAGATCCACTGACATCATCTTTGAACTTTGCATAAAATGTCACAAGATATATATCTTGTATCATTCAACTATGTTCGTTTTTGCAAACAAAATGATAAATTAATGAAAATTCCTTTCAAAGTGAGTTTAAAATTAAAAACCGTGTTTCTTCACGGGACGTCTGACTGCACGCGAATGCAACATCTGTGACGTAGGAGAAAGAACCTTCAGTCTGCGTCCGCTAGGATAACATAACGTATTCTCTGCCAGATCGCCTTTTTTTTAATAACTTGAAAAATGCAGGTACCATACGTTGTGTCGCATTTGGGTGTTCTAATATCATCAGTGAACAAGTGAGCCTTTTCACTTTCCCAAAAGATGTAAGACCTTCAAGTATGGAATAAATAAAGCTGCCCCCCCTCGGAGATCCCTCGCTTCCTGAAAAGGTAAGACTCAATTAAATACGGGTGCAGACCTAAATTAGAACCTGCTGTTTCTGCTCATCTAACTTTCTGCTTCCCAAACTGAAGACAAATCGCTCAAATCTTAACTTAGATTGATAATTTTGTTGTTTTATTTCTTGTCCGCCATGAATATTTAAAAAGGGACGTTCTAAAGACGTCCTCCTTCCTATGTCACAGATGTTGCATTTGCGTGTAGTCGGACGTCCCGTGAAGAAACCCGGTTTTTAATTTTAAACTCACTTTGAAAGGAATTTTCATTAATTTATCCTTTTGTTACAAAAACGAACACAGTTGAATGTTACAAGATATACATCTTGTAACATTTTATGCAAAGTAGAAAGATGATGCCACATACACTTTAAAGGTCCACTGACATCATCTTTGAACAAAATGTTACAAGATGTATATCTTGTAACATTTTATGCAAAGTAGAAAGATGATGTCACATACACTTTAAAGGTCCGCTGACATCATCTTTGAACTTTGCATAAAATGTTACAAGATGTATATCTTGTAACATTCAACTATGTTCGTTTGTGCAAACAAAATGATAAATTAATGAAAATTACTTTCAAAGTGAGTTCAAAATTAAAAACCATGTTTCTTCACGGGACATCCATTCCGACTACACGCGAATGCAACATTTGACGTAGGAGAAAGACCGTCTTTAGAACGCCCCTTTTAAATATTTATGGCGGACAAGAAATAAAACAACAAAATTATCAATCTAAGTTAAGATTTGAGCGATTTGTCTTCAGTTTGGGAAGCAGAAAGTTAGATGAGCAGAAACAGCAGGTTCTAATTTAGGTCTGCACCCGTATTTAATTGAGTCTTACCTTTTCAGGAAGCGAGGGATCTCCGAGGGGGGGCAGCTTTATTTATTCCATACTTGAAGAAGGTCTTACATCTTTTGGGAAAGTGAAAAGGCTCACTTGTTCACTGATGATATTAGAACACCCAAATGCGACACAACGTATGGTACCTGCATTTTTCAAGTTATTAAAAGGCGATCTGGCAGAGAATACGTTATGTTATCCTAGTGGACGCAGACTGAAGGTTCTTTCTCCTACGTCACAGATGTTGCATTCGCGTGTAGTCAGATGTCCTGTGAAGAAACACGGTTTTTCATTTTAAACTCACTTTGAAAGGAATTTTCATTAATTTATCATTTTGTTTGCTAAAACGAACATAGTTGAATGATACAAGATATATATCTTGTGACATTTCATGCAAAGTTCATGCAAAGATACCTTTAAAATGTGTTTTTTTGTTGTTGAATTTGTATTCTTGTTGCTAAAAACTTATTTTTTTTGTGTTATCAAATACGGTATTAAAATGTACTCCAAAATTGGAATATTGTGGTTTTGTTGAAACTGTGTTATATAAATAGATATAAAGTGTGATTTTTGTATTTTGCTGAAGGAAAACCTTCAAAAATGGTTTTTGACTTTTTAATGTGCATTGACAGAATAGTTACATTTAAATTACATAGTTTAAGAAAGTACTCACTGAAAATCAACATGAACATTAGCTAATAAAAGTTGGATTATGTTTTTATTGCATGTCTGTATTTTTCAAGCATTGCTGGGATTTATTCCATAAACCAACAGATGCTCACGCCTGTGATGTGATTTTGATCACATTGCTGCTTTTTGTCATCGTTTATATTGACCATGCTTTGTGTCTTCGTCCTCCTCAGCTGACCATGTCCCGTTTGCCCGTCATGTCGCCTGAAAGGGTTCTCACGAGCAGCAACTCGGAGAATTTGCACGATTTGGCTCCTGCTCAGGTTTGTATTAAAATGATAAAACATAAATTTCACCTGTCTTGATTATGTTTATTTTTCTTACTGTTTCTTTACTTCAAGCAATTAGCAGAACTTCTTGACATCTTCTACGAGTTTGCTTCATGTAAACTATTGTTGTATCTTTACACCTGAGTCATTGCTCTTACAAAAGCATTCAGTATGGACCCAACCAAATATGATGAGTAGCGAAATCATCTGCGTGGGAAGGAATTTCCCCCTCACGCAGGTAAAAAAAAAGTCGCTCTATTATTAAAAGGAGAGCGATAAACTTTGAGAATGAAGGTAAGTGTATGACTCGTGAATAAGGAGCATGGCTAAGGCAGCTACTTTTTGCGTGTGTACTACTCGGCTTAATTTCATTTAGCCTCTTCATACTGTTCTACAGGTGATGTCCTTTATTATAAAGGGACACTTCGCCAGGTTTTAAAAGCAGCCGAGGCCTGGGAAGCTGTCCAGGATTTGCACGGTGAAGTTGATGCTTCTCACCATGGCCAGAAAAAGAGCAGAGATATCTTATCTCAAAATTATTACTGGCCAGGGATGACTAAGGATATCCAGAAATGGGCAAGTAAAATTTTTTACACATTAAGTTAATGGATGATAATTGTTAATTGATTGTTTTGAAAAGGGGCAGATGTACCAGTAATATTTTTTCTTTCTGCTGCCTTTCATTTTATATTTTTATAAGATACGTGTGATTTATTTTTATAAAATGAATAAATACGTAAAGACTGAGTCACACAGACCACAAGCAGATTTCCTCATGCAATACCACACCTCCTCTCTTGGCACCCTGTCATATGCGTATTCTAAATCCACAAACACACAATGGAGTTCCTTCTGACCCTCTCTGTACTTCTCTATCAACATCCTCAAAGCAAAGATGGCATCTGTGGTGCTCTTTCTTGGACCTAACTGAACATGACATACTGAAATGGTTCAATACACCCACATGTACTGTTACACCACTAATTCTATGGGATCTAACAAAGTGCACAACAGAAATGCAAAAGAATACATGCATTTTAAATGTGAGATACCAAAGGTTAAACCTTGCTTTAAGGCTTATTGCTGTAGTAATGGTTTGGATAAATCAAACATCACAATTGCAGAGGGAACTATAATATAATGATTGTCAGCCTATACTCTGAAAATGTCACAGCACTGCCTGGGCTGTGAGATAATTTTTATAGAGTGCAAGTCATACATTTGCAGAATTTTGTAAAAACTATTCTGAGTTGTTTCTTTGCTGAGATTCAACTTTTGCCACTTTATTACTTAATACTTTGTTTCAAATGGCTTTAAACTTTACTTTATTGTTCCCTTTTTTCCACTCACCAGAAAAGTTTAGTTTAGTGGTTACTTTCCTTGTTTGCATAGCACTTAGTAAAACAACGTGTTCAGGTTCGATTAATCATTACATCTTAGAAATCATCAACATAGGGGGGGAATGTTGTTTTCTGGTTTTCTTTTAAGATTGTAATTGTGTTTTTTATATCTTATATATCTATATATCTATCTATCTATCTATCTATCTATCTATCTATATCTATCTATATCTATCTATATCTATCTATCTATATCTATCTATCTATATCTATATCTATCTATATCTATCTATCTATATCTATATCTATCTATATCTATATCTATATCTATCTATCTATCTATCTATCTATATCTATATCTATCTATCTATATCTATCTATCTATATCTATCTATCTATATCTATCATATATCTATATCTATCATCTATCTATCTATGTATTTTTTTTCTTTGCTTTGTTTCACAAATAAATTCCCAGTTGGACAATACTCCTGAAGAGGATACTCAACATAAAGATTTTCAGGTATATTTACAATTTAAATTTGAAAAAGAAAGTTATTATAATACTAAAATAGTAATATTTTGTGTGCATTAAAGCAATTTATGATACTGACAAGGATGGTGTTCTAGCAAAGGAAAAATTGAAAATACAATGTGTAATAAACTTTTCTTGTATAGCCACTATCTTCTTCAGATGTCTCATTCCTGGATAAATCAATGCTTGATGATGCATCAGATGAACAGCAAGAAGCAAGCACAATGGTACAACTGGAAGGCTTGCTTCACTTAAAAACAAGACCACTGTTTTGACAGTTCAATGCATGCAATGTGTTACAGTATGAAATAAATTAATATAACTCATACATTTTCATAGTACTCTTCAAAAGTACACCACATCGTTTACTTTGTAGTTAGAAACTATATTTCACAGAATATTATTTTCAAATTATCAGATTTGCTATACCATTGTGACATTTGCTGTTTCTGGTTGCTTTTTTTTGTACCGAGTGATTTTGGGTCTTGAATGTCTTTTTATTTTATTTTTATCTTTGTATTTTTAGGCAACAGCTTCTCCTACGTCATCAGTTCATCAAACATTTGGGAATCATTCAGCAGAATACTCAAAAACAAGGTCTTCAAGACAAAAACAGGTATCATCCAAAACATATTTTGTTTTTATTTGGCTTTCAATTTCAGGAGTAAACATTGTTTTGAATATTTTAGCCCTGTTTTGCAATTTGAGGTGATTTTTTTTTTTACCCCCTAAAGGCCACTGTTTAGTATATGGAAACTTCTCTTGATGAATCGGACAACACAGACTATAGTGATGCTGACTATGCTCCACATCCTGAAGATAGTTGTTCCTCTGACCTTGATGAAGAGACTCTTTGTCCAGCTACAAAAAAGCCTCTGCCTTCTTTGCATTCTCCCCTTTCATCTGCAGCAAAACTAGACGATGGTTCAGAAAGTCCTATAGACATAGAAAGAGGAAGCTCCAAGAAGAGAAACAAGCTCACCTAAAAAGAGAAAGATTTCATCCAATAGTTCAAAAAAGAGCAATTCAAACACTCCAGAAAAAAAGCAGAGTTGATCAGATTTCTAACTCAAATCATAGTGCTCCCTCCATCAAATACTGAACATCGTCGTGTGTATAACAAGAAGAACTACTGTCTATACTGTCTTCAGCCCGTATCCAAAATTGCACGACACCTGGAAGCTGTTCATAAGAATGTCGAAGAGGTTGCTCTTGCATTTCAGTATTCAAAGCATTCAAGAGAGAGAGACGAAATAGTTTGAACATTCTTAGAAGACGTGGAAACTTTGCTTACAATGCAAGTGGGTAGTCCCCGACTTACGAGCGAGTTCCGTTCCTCCGAGGCGCTCGTAAAGCAAAAATTCGTAACTTGGAACGGCCGCCACGTGTCTCGTAAGTCCGGAATTTCGCTCGTAAGTTGGAACGGTTTTGCTAGCGCGACTACAAACACTCGTTTTTCATCGAAAAACTGCTTATGAGTGCATAAAAATGATCGGAAACGTGTGTCCACATGTTTAGCTAACGAACTGTGGTGAAAAAACACAGAAAAACTCAGTATTTTTTGCGTTTTTTCCAAAAATTTGCCAGCTCGTAAGTCCGGATCCTCGTAAGTAAGAGCGCTCGTAAGTCGGGGACTACCTGTATTGTGAAGAAGGGAGCTGGGGAGCTACAGGCCTGCTATAGACCACGTAAGTCTAAAAGTTGTCTGAATTTCATTCATTGTTGTCATTGTCAGGGACTTTATTCCAAAACAACATTGTGGAAACACGTAAAAAGATGCCCAGCAAAGAAGGAAAGTGACAAGGAATCCAGTAATGGAACGCGGCGTGTTCAGGGGCGTAACTTTAGGTCTAACATTGGGGGGGTTGTGATTAACAATAAACACGAAAAAATTGTACACTATACGCTTCAGTGTTTAATACGCGTCATCTCTTCTTCTTCTTCTTCTTCTTCTTCGATGGTGTTTACTGGCAGTTTACAAACTCAGTGTATTACCGCCATCAACCGGACGGAGATGTAATTCAAGAGTCTACTTTCAACAAAAAATAAATAAATTAATTAATTAATAAAAATAAAATTAAATCCTTTCAGCTAATTTTGTAACTTTCAAATATTTAACAAGTGCTTTAGTTATAACCTGTGACTGATTTTTCTTCAATAAAGTAACCATTGTCACCGAACTCCCCATTACCCTTTCCAGTGCCTTCCTCTCTTTATTATATTTCTTACAATAAATCAACACATGTTCCACTCCTTCCAGTACCCCACAATTAGAGCAGTCACCTGATGGATGTTTTCCTATTATCTTTAGACCACTATTTAATGTAGTGTGCCCAATCCTCAACCTGTTAATCCATACTTCCTCTCTCCTAGTCATTAAACTACTATCGTCACTTAGGAGTACCTCCTTCTGTATGTTATGTAAATGTCTTCCTCTTTCCTCTAAATCCCACCTCTCCTGCCACATATCATTTATTTTATCTTTAACAATTATTTTTATTTCTGCTTTACTTAATGGGACATCATATTCAATTTCTCTTGCTGTATACGCGTCATCTCCACGCGACGCGTCAGCTTTGTCCTGATCAAGATGGCGGCGACAGGACCCAGCTAGTACGAAGAACTTCACAAAGAAACACGGTAAAAACAATTATTTCTTTGCGAGAAAAAATATATTACTAAGCTGACTTTATAGAAGACGTGTTCTTGAGTTTAACGAAATGTTCAAATCGGCTGGATTTAAAAAAAAAAAAGTTCGCTGATTTTTATGCAGGCGCCAGGCGGGTCAAACCGGACGCTTTCTTTCTTTAAATTTAGCTAAATAAACGCTTAAAAATATACAGTATTTCTTCGCTGACTTATGGGTGATAGTAGACATACTCCTGAGTTTGACGAAATGTTCAAATCAGCTGGATTAAAAAAAAAAAGTTCGCTGATTTTTATGCAGGCGCCAGGCGGGTCAAACCGGAGCTTTGTTTCTTTAAATTTAGTTAAATAAACGCTTAAAAAATATATTTCTTACCTCACTACAGCAGACGGGCTCCTGAGCTGAACCAAATGTGAAATCAGCTGGATTTAAAAATCCGCGGTGTGGTTTATGAGTGGTATCTTGCAAACAAAAACAGCGAACCTCACAGCTAATAGCAGCTACATCCATAGCAAGGGGCAGGCAGCGACAGAGTCAGTCAGACCAAAGGAGGCCTTTTTCGGACACATGCATGTAGAAACTTCTGGGCAACTTCATGAGCAGCTCCGTGACTCACGTGACTTCCTGTAGCCGGTGAGATGGGTGATACCAAATTATTTGCAGGGGAGGGGGTCAGTCCTCAGGGAGTTTGTTAAAAACATGCAGCAATTTTACTAAAAAATTTGAATGAATAAAGAAAATCAATTATTGATGTAAGATATGTATAATGACGAAATGATGTCATTTTATTGGGGGGGTTGAAATGACCGGATCGAATTATTGTGGGGGTCAAAACCCCCACAACCCCCGTGTAAATTACGCCTATGGGTGTGTTCAATCCATCTGCGCACTGAAAACTGCTGCTGCTCGTGATGTTAGTGAGGGTTTTAAAAGTGTGATGTCTTGCATGATATTTGATGAGATAACTCAATTGATCCAAAATGACCAACTTCTTTTGCAATTTGGACAACATTTATATGATCTTAATGGCTCAAGAAAAAACAGACATGACCACATAAGGCAGAGACTTAGAGAACTTGGGCGACTGTTACTTGTAGCTCGGAAAAAGAAAAACATCCAAAGGGCAGAGGAATTAATTTATCCTGCAAACTTTAATAATTTGATATCTGCAGTGAAAGAGTTGGCTGGGTACAATCCAGAGAAAAATACATTTACCAAACCTACTTTGGCCCTAAAAATTGGCAACAGTCTAGGAATAATCTGTGAGCTTGTGGAGACTGACAACTTGACCTCAGAAGACAGTAACTGGAGTCTTGTACAATTTGCTCGAGAATTCAAGACCATCAAAAACTTCAGATGGAAAGGACTGATAACAAGAGGTGCAACAACCACCATGAGAGAGTCTAAATGGAACGCACCACAAATTTTACCTTTGACTGAAGACGTCAAATGTTTGGATAGCCACATGGAGAATGTAAAATCCAGCGCTGAGAGAATGCTGAGATTAAATCCCTCTTCTAACAGCTATGCAATGCTTGCCAAAGTGATACTTGCTCAAGTGATCATTTTTAACAGAAGAAGAGAAGGAGAAGTATCAAGAATGGAGTTGTCCACCTTTAAAGAAAGAAAACAAACTGATGTCAATGAGGACATGGCTGTTTGTCTGACCCCACTTGAGAACAAGATGTGTGATTTCTTCACCAGAGTAGAAATCCGTGGAAAACGAGGAAGAGGAGTTCCTATTCTCTTAAAGCCATCAGTGGTCTCAGCAATGGAGCTCCTTGTGGAAACTCGAGAATTGTGTGGAGTCCCCAAAGAGAACATCTACATGTTTGCAAGACCAGGAGCATTATCAGCTTACAGAGGAGGAAACTGCATCCAAATATTTTCAAAAGAGAGTGTTGCCAAACATTGTAATACATTTATTTTAAAAGAAGAAAAGAAAATAGAAAGATCTTTCTGTAAAAGTAGTGATTCTAGCTTCATTTACAGATAATCTGAATGATTTCTTTAACCTTGACTTTAGCTTGATTGGTTCAAAGTAAATACAACACAGAAGCAGTCATCAACCTATCATAGATAATATCAATATAAAAAGGTCAAAGTTCATCATCATCAGGATCCAATCAGTTTCTTATCAAACAACCTGCTGCTGCTTCAACCTCTGTGGATCATCAGAACTCAGCTCTTCTTTCCTCCACTAAGATCTTCACCTCCACCTCAGTGTCTGCAGTTTGTAGTCTGGACTCTCCACAAGATCCAACAGCTGTTGAACATCTGGAGCCTGCAGGTTGTTGTAACTCAGGTCCAGTTGTGTTAGATGGGAGGGGTTGGACTTCAGAGCTGAGACCAGAGAAGAACAGCTGATCTCTGACAAACTGCAGTCCTCCAATCTCAGAACCTCCAGTCTACAGTTTGGACTCTCCAGGAAACCACAGAGCTCCTTCACTCCAGAGTCAGACAAGTTGTAACTCAGGTCCAGTTGTGTTAGATGGGAGGGGTTGGACTTCAGAGCTGAGACCAGAGAAGAACAACTGATCTCTGACAAACTGCAGCTTCTCAATCTCAGAACCTCCAGTCTACAGTTTGGACTCTCTAGGAAACCACAGAGCTTCTTCACTCCAGAGTCAAAAAGGTCGTTGCAACTCAGGTCCAGTTGTGTCAGATGGGAGGGGTTGGACTTCAGAGCTGAGACCAGAGAAGAACAGCTGATCTCTGACAAACTGCAGCTTCTCAATCTCAGAACCTCCAGTCTACAGTTTGGACTCTCCAGGAAACCACAGAGCTCCTTCACTCCAGAGTCAAAAAGGTCGTTGTAACTCAGGTCCAGTTGTGTCAGATGGGAGGGGTTGGACTTCAGAGCTGAGACCAGAGAAGAACAGCTGATCTCTGACAAACTGCAGCTTCTCAATCTCAGAACCTCCAGTCTACAGTTTGGACTCTCCAGGAAACCACAGAGCTCCTTCACTCCAGAGTCAAAAAGGTCGTTGCAACTCAGGTCCAGTTGTGTCAGATGGGAGGGGTTGGACTTCAGAGCTGAGACCAGAGAAGAACAGCTGATCTCTGACAAACTCTAGCTTCTCAATCTCGGAACCTCCAGTCTACAGTTTGGACTCTCTAGGAAACCACTGAGCTTCTTCACTCCAGAGTCAAAAACGTTGTTGCAACTCAGGTCCAGTTGTGTCAGATGGGAGGGGTTGGACTTCAGAGCTGAGACCAGAGAAGAACAGCTGATCTCTGACAAACTGCAGTGTTGAGTTTTATTCTATGTTCTTGTTGACTTCCTGTTGTGGGCGGAGACCTACACAGGAGGGCGCAATCTGCTAATAAAAGGCCAGCTGCTCTGATGAGCGCACTTCTCACTCAGGCCAAATGCAACTGATGGTGTGTTGTGTTTTCCTCCGTCATTATCCGGCATTTCCAACCCTTGCTTCAAACGATGGCTGCGTCAACAGGTTATGGGCCCAGAACCAGAAGGGAGTTTGGAAGCCGATGGAACCGATTATGCTTTGATGGAGATGAAAAGAAGTACGAGTTGTGGGAGACAAAGTTTTTAGCCCACTTACGTCTGCTTGGGCTGAAGGACACAATATTACTGAGGGGCGTGCCCGATGACGTGGAAGAAGACGCCACCAAAAATGAAGAAGCATATGCTGAATTAATTCAAGTCTTGGATGATAAAAGTCTTTCTCTTGTCATGAGAGATGCTGCAGATGATGGCAGAAAAGCCTTGAAGATCCTCAGAGACCACTATGCAGGTTCTGGTAAGCCAAGAGTGATCAGTCTGTACACGGAGCTGACATCTCTACAGAAAGGTGTCAATGAAAACGTCACTGACTATATTATCCGGGCAGAAACTGCAATCACGGCGCTGCGTAATGCAGGAGAAGTTTTGAGTGATGGCCTGTTGACAGCAATGATTTTAAAAGGACTGCCTGATGAGTTCAAACCATTCTCTGTATATGTTACACAGAGTGATGAAGAATTAACTTTTGCACAATTTAAAACGAAGTTGAGAAGCTATGAGAGCACAGAGAAGTTATGTGTTGCTGGCTCAACAGAAGATAGTGTGATGAAAATTAAAGGAAGAGACAACTGGAAATCAAGAATCACCTGTTACAGCTGCGGCCAGAGAGGACACAAAGCCCTGGATTGTTCTTCAACCTCGGGCGAGCGCAGAGAGCTGAAACAGTGGTGTGGTTTCTGCAAGAGCACCACGCATAAAGATGTAAATTGTCGGCGGAAGGGGAGAGACAAGATCAAGCAAGCGATGGATGAGGAGGACCACACGTTCGCTTTCACGGTGAAGCAAACCGACGACGCCCAGATCTACGGCACGAAGGTGAAGGGCCTCATGGTCGACTCTGGTGCAACAAAGCACATTGTGACAGACGCTGCAAAGTTCAAGGATTTCGACTCGACTTTTAGGCCTCAGAGCCATGTTTTGGAGTTGGCTGACGGCGAGAGGGCCAGTGGGATCGCACTGAAGAAAGGCACCGCAAGAGTTCGTCTGAGAGACAGCAACGGCCGAATTGTGGAGATAATGTTGATGGATACATTATACGTGCCGTCGTTCTCCCAGGATATATTTTCTGTTAAAGCTGCAACTGCCCATGGAGCAACAGTCATCTTCAAAGAGGGACAGAACCGGCTCATCCATAAAAATGGTACAGTTTTTGATATTGATGTTTATGATAGAATGTTCTATTTAAATACCCTTGATGATGACGTTGATGATGACGTTGATGAGTGCAATGCCTGCTATGACATCCAGACGTGGCATGAAATATTAGGTCACTGTAATTATGATGATGTGTCAAAGTTGGAAGGTGTTGCAGATGGAATGAAAATTAGAGGTAAAACTGAAAAACCTGATCTAAAATGTGAAACATGCATACAGGGTAAATTTGCTCAGACCAGGAGTAGAGTTCCTGATGAAAAAGCTAAAAATGCACTAGATCTTGTACATGCAGATCTGGCTGGACCAATAGAACCAGCTGCTAAAGACGGTTTTAGATATTCCTTAGCTTTTACAGACGATTATTCTGGTGCTATATTTACCTATTTTTTGAAAGCTAAGAGTTATACTGTGAAAGGAACAGAAAAGTTTATAGCAGATGTGGCACCTTATGGGAAAATAAAGTGCATAAGATCAGATAATGGAACTGAGTTTACATCTAAAGAGTTCCAATCATTGCTTAGCCAAAATGCTATAAAACATGAAACTTCTGCTCCTTATTCTCCCCATCAGAATGGGACAGCTGAGAGAACATGGAGAACTGTCTTTGAAATGGCAAGATGCATGCTAATTGAGAGTAATCTGCCTAAAAATTTATGGACCTATGCAGTTCAGACGGCTGCAATTATCCGAAACAGATGTTACAACAGACGTGTTGAGCAGACTCCATATTATATGTTAACAGGAAAGAAACCTGATCTGTCTAAAATGAGAACTTTTGGATCTGAATGTTATGCATATAAATATAAGAAAAAATTGGACCCACGTTGTGAAAAGGGAATTTTTGTTGGTTACGACAAAAATAGTCCTGCATATCTTGTTTTTTATCCAGATACAGGAAGAGTACTTAAGAATAGACTAGTAAAATGTATCACAAAAAGTACAAATGAATGTGACACTCAAACTGATGACATAGATGAGAACTTCTTACTCAAGAAGAAAGTTGAAAGTGAGCAATTAAAACCAGATTTGAGTACAATTATCTCACAAGAGAATAAAACTGAAACTAATGGTACAGAAGAGAACTTGGATCAAAGTGAAGGTAATCTTGGTGCACGTTATCCTACAAGAGAAAGGAGACCTCCCAAGTATTATCAGGATTATGAAATGAAATGTGAAGATGATCAAGTGAACATTGACTATTGTTATAGGATTGCATGTGACATGCCTAGATCAGTGAAAGAAGCTTTGAGCTCACCACAATCAGAACTATGGGCTAAAGCTATGAAGGAAGAAATGGACTCTTTAATAGAGAATAATACTTACATCCTAACTTCATTACCAGAGGGTAAGCAAGCAGTGGGGGGTAGATGGGTATTTACTATTAAAGAAAATCCTATTGAGACACTTTATAAAGCTAGATACGTAGCAAAAGGCTATAATCAGGTTGCTGGTATTGATTATGACGAGACTTTTTCTCCAACAGCAGATATGACTTCTGTGCGTGTTCTAATGCAGCTTGCTGCTCAATATGACTTAGAATTGCATCAAATGGATGTTAAAACAGCATATTTACATGCCCCTATCGATTGTGAGATATTTTTAGAACAACCGGAAGGATTTGAAGTGTTAACAGAGACAGGAGAGAAATTGGTATGTAAGCTAAATAAATCACTTTACGGTCTGAAACAGTCAGGAAGAAACTGGAATAGACATGATTTTCTTATTGAAAATGACTTTGTACAGAATCCTGCTGACCATTGTGTTTACAGTAAAGAAAATGAACATGAGAAAGTGATCTTGATTATTTGGGTTGATGACCTTATCATTGCAGCTAGTAATGACCAAATTCTCAAAAGTGTGAAGAAAATGTTGGCTGCAAAGTTTAAAATTAAAGATCTTGGAAAACTTAAACATTTTTTAGGAATTGATTTTACACAGAACCACGGTCAAGTAAAAATGAACCAGAAAAGATATATCATGAAAATCTTGGAGAGATTTGGTATGACTGACTGCAAACCAAGGTCAACCCCATGTGAAAGTAAACTGAAGTTTGACGATGAAGGTCAACCTGCTGATCATAAAAAGTATCGTGAAATAGTGGGGAGTTTGATCTATGTAATGATGAGCACTAGGCCAGACTTAAGTTTTATTGTCAGTAAGTTATCACAATATTTGTCTAAACCGAATGAACAACATTGGGTTGCAGCAAAACATGTATTAAGGTATCTGAAATGTACACTAGATCAGGAATTATGCTTCAAGAAAAATAGTGTAAATCTTAAACTTGTGGCATACTGTGATGCAGACTGGGCAGGAGATCAGAAGGACAGATGGAGTGTGTCTGGTTACTGTTTTAGTTTATCTGAAACTGGACCCATTGTTTCCTGGAAGTCTAAAAAGCAATCCACTGTTTCTTTATCTACATGTGAAGCTGAATACATTGCCTTGACTGCTGCTGCACAGGAAAGTATGTATCTTGTGAATCTGGTGAATGGAATGGACTTTGGATGTGAATATGCACCTGTGATCATTTTTGAGGACAATCAAAGTGCAATAGCTCTTACTAAAAGTCCGGTCCACCGCCAAAGATGTAAACACATCGACATTCGATATCACTTTATTCGATCAGCACTTAGTGATAGAAAAATAACTCTCTCTTATTGTCCAACAACAGAAATGGTTGCTGATATCCTAACAAAACCTGTAACTAAAATGAGAATGGGAAAATTTGCATGTTTTGTTTTTGGTATGTAAATGTATTATGTCAACATAAGAACAAGTGGGGGTGTTGAGTTTTATTCTATGTTCTTGTTGACTTCCTGTTGTGGGCGGAGACCTACACAGGAGGGCGCAATCTGCTAATAAAAGGCCAGCTGCTCTGATGAGCGCACTTCTCACTCAGGCCAAATGCAACCGATGGTGTGTTGTGTTTTCCTCCGTCATTATCCGGCATTTCCAACCCTTGCTTCAAACGATGGCTGCGTCAACATGCAGCTTCTCAATCTCAGAACCTCCAGTCTACAGTTTGGACTCTCCAGGAAACCACAGAGCTCCTTCACTCCAGAGTCAAAAAGGTCGTTGCAACTCAGGTCCAGTTGTGTCAGATGGGAGGGGTTGGACTTCAGAGCTGAGACCAGAGAAGAACAGCTGATCTCTGACAAACTGCAGCTTCTCAATCTCAGAACCTCCAGTCTACAGTTTGGACTCTCCAGGAAACCACAGAGCTCCTTCACTCCAGAGTCAAAAAAGTCGTTGTAACTCAGGTCCAGTTGTGTCAGATGGGAGGGGTTGGACTTCAGAGCTGAGACCAGAGAAGAACAGCTGATCTCTGACAAACTGCAGCTTCTCAATCTCAGAACCTCCAGTCTACAGTTTGGACTCTCCAGGAAACCACAGAGCTTCTTCACTCCAGAGTCAAACAGATTGTTGTAAGTCAGGTCCAGTTGTGTCAGATGGGAGGGGTTGAACTTCAGAGCCGAGCCCAGAGAAGAACAGTTGATCTTTGACAAATTGCAGTTCTCCAATCTCAGAAACTCCAGTCTACAGTTTGGACTCTCCAGTCTAGAACACAGATGATTCACTCCAGAGTCAGACAATTCGTTACTCAGGTCCAGTTGTGTCAGATGGGAGGGGTACGACATCAGAGCGGAGACCACAACTTCACAGTGAATCTCTGAGAGTCTAACATCAGCACCAGCTCGAAACTTTCTGCAGTTCCTCACAGCTGGAATCAGTCTCTGTCGTCCCTCCTTTGATGTGTTGTACTTCTCCAGGTCCAACTCATCCAGAACCTCCTCTGACATCTGCAGCATGTAGGCCAGAGCTGAACACTGGATCAACGAGAGTTTCTCTGATCTGACATCCGGAGGTACTAACGTCAACAAAGCTTTGGAAGCATATAGCAATAATGTCACAGGTGCTTAATCTTCAAGAAAATGAAGCAGACCAACTTGCAGACTTTTTGGGTCATGATATACGTGTGCACAGACAATATTGTCGCCTACCTCAAGGAACCCTTCAACTAGCTAAGATGAGCAAAATGCTTTTGGCAGTAGAGAAGGGAACTCTCTCACAGTATAAAAATCAAACCCTCGATGACATTGAGATTAATCCTGAAGGTAAGCGTGAATATTTGATTTGGATCCAATATGTACAGTATTATCTTAACATAATTAATTGTTGGTAAATAAAGTTTAAAAATCAGTTATCAAACTGGGAGACTGCAAAACTGCAGCTATTGTTTACAATCCTACAAAACTTCTGTGCAGCTTTAGAGTAATGTAAGAAATCTGATCTGTTAGTGGTTTTATTTTTCAACACAAATTGCAAGTTATCCTTTTTTCTCAAATTACTTGCAACTTATCTTCAGAAAGAATTGAATCACAAGATCTGGATTCCTCCAGTGATGAGCAGGAGTCCACGGAGGCAACAGAAGCTTCAGCCACGGAGGCAACAGAAACTTCAGCCACGGAGGCAACAGAAGCTTCAGCCACGGAGGCAACAGAAACACAAGTGAATGAGATGACAGATGAGGATACCAATAAAGCACCAGAGACAACATCTTCATCTTCCATTTCCTCTTGTTCTCGTCAAAAACATGGTAAAGAAATAGTTGTTGGCTTGTCTTGGGCTTTTTCACCAACTGCTGTTTTCTATCAAAAACTCATTCTATAGTTCACAAAAAAGTTACATCATGTCATCTGGATGGTTTCCTTTTTGGAAGAAAATGTTTCATCCTTCATCTGAAGGACTTCATCAGTCTGAGGCCTACCAACAGGATATGTCATATCAAGCACATTGTTGATGTGCTTCAAACCAGTCTGCTGTTGAATTCCCAGGCATAATGGCTTTACACATGCAAAATGGAGGACCATCAGTCTAAAGAAGTTAATCATAGTGCATAACACTGAATTCAACAGCAGACTGCTTTGAAACAAGTCAACAAGGTGCTACTTAATACAATAGACCCTGTTGGCAGGCCTCAGACTGATGGAAATCCTTTGGCTGAAGGATAAAACATTTCCTTTCAAAAATAGAATCTCTCCGGATGACACAGTTCAACTTTTTGTATGCAATTTATTTACCTGAATGATTGAGCCTACTTTCTTTTTTTCTTTCTATGTTATTTTTCAAACCATAACGCACCTTTTGAATAGGATTCTCTAGTGTTTTTAATATTGCTTTGTTGTTTGCTCTTTCATATACACATCTTCTGTGCAGCTTTGATCATAACTATAATTGGACACTGGTTAGAAATGTATTACTGACGTCAGAGGATGAGAGGTTCCCTTGGGCTGTGCACAAAATCAATTTAAGTTTCGAAGTTGATTTTTGCTCCAACAATCACAAAAAGTGAAAAGAAGTGAAAACTAGAGTGTTTATCTATATATTTGTGTATATATATGTATATTATGTGTATATATGTGTATGTGTGAAAAGCTTATTTAAAGTCTTCAGTTAATCCAAAATGCTGCTGCCAGTGTCTTAACTGGAGTAAGTAGGAGAGATCATATCTCTCCAGTTTTAGCTTCTCTCCAATGGCTCCCTGTTGAGTCCAGAATTGAATTAAAAATTGTACTTCTAATCTATAAAGTCTTTGAAACACTGATTGAGAACTAACCAGATGTGCACTCTTAAGTTCCCCCTCATAGCTCTGCGTTCGGCCGTACGCCGCTCTACGCGGGCGTTCACCCGCACAGCTCTGCTTTCGTTCTCGCGTTTTCGCTCCAAATTCTTGACGTCATTTGAGCAGCCACAGCGCAGAACATTCGCTGATTGGTCATTTGCTGATACGCCTACTGAATTGATTGACAGGTCAGGGGAGAAAAAAAAGGCAAACAGGCACTTCACACAGCTTCAGCCGCAGCGGTGTTCTGTGTTTATATCTTACTAAAAAGTTCTAAAAAATGAAATAAAACAGGGAGCGCTGGTCCTGCAGCCCACTGGTCCTCAAAAGAGTGACCCTTGTCCGTGAGGTGGAGGTAAACAGCTGAGTTTTGTCCAGAGGAGGTGTCTCTCCTATGTTGGGACATTCTTCTGTGAAGAGGCTGCTTAGTTTCTCTTAGTTTCTAGGTCTCCAGACCTCTACATTGGAGAAACTAAGCAGCCTCTTCACAGAAGAATGTCCCAACACAGGAGAGACACCTCTGGACAAAACTCAGCTGTTCACCTCCACCTCACGGACAAGGGTCACTCTTTTGAGGACCAGAATGTGCATATTTTGGACCAAGAGCACAGATGGTTTGAGAGGGGGGTGAAGGAAGCTATTTATGTAAAACGAGAGAAACCATCATTAAACAGAGGAGGAGGCCTAAGATTTCAACTTTCTAAAACTTATGGTGCAGCTTTAGGACTGATTCCCAGACGTCTCTCACCTGAGGAGAACAGAAGAGCTTCGTTTGTGAATTAGACTAACAAGACTTTGACAGGTCCTTGCTATCAATGTGTGAGGTGTGAATTGTCAATTTACATACAGTAGGATGTGTGTGTGTGTTTCCTGTAAGGTCTGCTTTCACACACTGAACTTTGAATGGGTCACCAAGTATGTGTGTGTGTGTTAGCTTCCAATTTACATGGGTTGGTGTGTGTCTGTAGATCAGTGTGCTTATAACTTCTCTTGCTCTCAGTCTCCTCATTGAATTGAGAAAGCTCCTCGGATGAAGAGCGAAACGTCAACAGAACCTGAGTTCTGTTACAAATAAAGTCCTGTTGTTCTGTATTGAACGCCTTTTTTGATGTATGCCATCTATGTTTTAGAAAAACCGATTTTTTTTTTAAAATATGGTTTTTACATTTGTTCTTCACAGGCAACCAGGGGAATGCTAAACGTAAGTGGGAAGACGCTTAGGTTTGTGCAGTTGAAAGACACCTGATGAAATTCATCCACACATGCAAGGTACCTCAGAAAATACACTGCCTTCAGTGTATCAAGGCAGAACCAAATGCACTTAAGGACATAAACTGGACTGGGGTAAAAAACTATGTCAGAAACCGAATCACTGCCTTGAAGAGAATGGCTTGTGCCAAAGATGAATTAGTCGTTTGTGATTTTCAGCCTAGTTTAGGCATTTTGACATGTTATGTTAAATTTAATCAAGTATGTAGATTTTTAATGACACTTTTCCTTCTTTTTCTTCTCCACTGCTTTTCTTGATATGTTTGAGGGTTGAGCAAAAAAGGGACTTTTCTGCTCTTAAGGACTTACACTAGATTGGCGTTTAAAAAATGCATCAAAAATTGAACATTTGAATTGAATTGTGTGCCAAATAATGATTTTAGTTTTCTGTTTGATGTAATACTTGAAATTAACATGTTGAACACAAAACACTTTAGCCTAGTGAAAGTGGGTTTTTTTTGCCCAGTGAAAGTGTATTTTTGTTGCCCAGTGAAAGTATATTTTTGTTGCCTAAAGCCTGTCCTGATTATTCATGCTCTTTTCTAAAGTTTATTTGAATTGTAGAGCATTTGTATATGGACATGATGTTTGTAAAAAATATAATGAGTGACGTAATTGAGCCATTCAAATATATATGTAACTTATCCTTTTCATCAGGAGTGTTTCCGGATCGTATGAAGGTTGCTAAAGTAATCCCTCTTTTCAAAAACGGTGATAAAAATGTGTTCAATAATTACAGACCAATATCATTATTACCACAATTTTCAAAGATCTTGGAGAAATTGTTTATCATCAGAATGGATTTATTTGTCGAAAAACATAATATTTTAGCCAGTAATCAATATGGGTTTAGAGCAGGCAATTCCACATCCATGGCTTTAATGGAATTGACAGAATTAATAACTACTGCTGTTGATCAAAAACAATGTGGTGTGGGTGTATTTGTTGATTTAAAAAAAGCCTTTGACACGGTTGATCATACTATTCTCCTTGATAAGTTACAAAGATATGGTATTAGAGGTGTTGCGTTAAAATGGGTGCATAGTTATTTGAATGCTAGGAAACAATTTGTATTGATGAATGAGGTGAGTTCAGAACTCAGCACCATCTCATGTGGAGTTCCTCAAGGATCGATATTGGGACCTAAATTATTTCTATTATATATAAATGATTTGGTAAAGGTCTCTGGACTTATTAAGTGTATTCTTTTTGCTGACGACACTACATTTTTTGGTGTTGGTAATGATATCGAACAGACTTTGAAATTAATGATGACTGAACTCGTTAAAATTAAAAATTGGTTCAAAATTAATAAATTGACGTTAAATTTAGATAAAACAAGTTATATGATATTTAGTAACAAAAACAAATCAATTGATGTTCCGTTTCAAATTGAAGACTCGGTGATCCATAGAGTTCACGAAGTGAGGTTCTTGGGTGTCATCATTGATGATAAATTGTCGTGGAAACAGCATATAAGTTTTGTTAAAGCGAAATTATCTAAGTCTATTGCTATATTTTACAGAGTCAGAGATTTTTTGAATGATAAGGCATTGTTTTTGTTGTATAACACATTCATTGTTCCACATTTAATTTATTGTGTTAGCATTTGGGGAAAGGCGTGTAAATCAATTACAATGCCTATTTTTATTTTACAGAAAAGAGTTATTAGACTTATTACAAGAAAGCAATACAATCATCCATCAAATGTATTATTTTGTCAGACGAAACTGTTGAAGTTCTACGATTTAGTCAATTATAATATTTTGTTAGTTATGTATAAAGCACAGAATTATACTCTGCCTTTAAATATTCAGAGCTATTTTGTTAAAAGAACGAGTTGTTATTATCTAAAGGGGAAAGATATATTTGTAAAGCCACAAATTAGAACAAGTTTGAGGGGAAGATCGGCCGTGGTTCATGGAGTTGGGTTGTGGAACGATTTAGAGGATGATGTTAAAGTGGCTAAATCAATGGCAATATTTAAGAGAATGCTTAAGTTTAAATTGTTACAATCCTATAATTAAATTAGTTTCAGTTAGAAATTGTACGTTGTATTGGAGGTTAAAAGCTTTGTTCATTTCTTTTGGAAATTAACGAAATTTGTTGTGTGAATTGTTTGTTAGAGAGATAAGGGGCAGATAAAAATAATTTTTTTCTTCATCTGCCGCCTTTCATTTTATACCTATGTGTTTTTTTCTTTTCCTTCGGTGTATATTGTTGTGTATTTTATTATTATAAAATGAATGAATAAACAAAACAAAACAAACAAAACATTTCAATAGAGTTCTGAAATTGTTAAAAAAAGTTTAAAAGTAATTTTTTGTTGTAATTATTTTTCTTCTGCATGTATTTCTTGGGCTGACATGGTCTCAAATTTCACATGATTTAATACTAAACAAATCTGAAATAAGACTATAAATTTGTTAAACCTTTTGGAAAAATATTTTGATATGTAAAACATTGTTTACCCAATCATCTTTATTCTCAAGCTGGTCCATAAAATGTAATAGGCTGGTCTCTAGTAAATAAAAAAAACTTATGAAAGTTAAGAATAATTTATATCAAATAAGGAAAATAAATTTATTCATGATTTTAATTTATTGAAGAAATCTATTTCAAGAGGGTGATTGGGGGGATTTTTTCTTTGAGGGGAAACATCTTGTGAACATATATTTAATAAAAAAATCTTATGCAAGTGCTGTACTTAAGCAGAAGTAAAATGGAAAACATCAATATCAGAGGTCCAACTGTGAACTAAAACAGAGTTGATCACACATCAACAGAATTGGTTCAAACAATGGTCTTTAAGTTAATTCATTCAACCTTTATTTAGTCAGGTAAATCTTATTGAGCCTCATGGGCTCATTTACGAAAGCGACCTGCTAAAACTAAAGAACGATGAACAGCAATGGTAGAATTTCCTTAAACAATAAACAATAAAAAAACAAAAGAGAAAAAAACAAGAGAGAAATTCAGCCAGCCATCAGGTGAAAAGAAGGAACCCAGACCCAGACCAGTGGTCATTCCGTATGTTGCGGGAGTTTCAGAGACATTGAGACGTTTATTCTCTAAACACAACGTCCCAGTGGCTTTTAAACCCCAAAATACATTACGGCAAAGACTGGTTCATCCCAAAGATCCAGTCCCCCGGCACAAACAGAGTAACATTGTGTATGCTGTTCAGTGTCAGGAGGGCTGTGATCAGTCTTATATCGGGGAAACTAAACAGCCACTGGCCAAAAGGATGGCCCAGCACAGAAGATCAACATCATCAGGTCAGGACTCTGCAGTCTACACTCATCTCCACGCCAGCGGTCACTCTTTCAAGGATGAAGATGTTCACATCCTTGATAGAGAGGAACGATGGTTTGAGAGAGGAGTAAAGGAGGCCATCTTTGTGAAAAGAAACCGTCCATCATTAAACAGGGGTGGAGGCCTCCGGGTTCAACTGTCCCCCTCTTACAATGCTGTTATTGCTAGTATCACTCAGCCCTCTGTGAATAGCAAACAACCATCAGGGTGCTAATGATCCATTGTTAGGCTGATGGCCCTCCTTGATCATGTGAGCAGCTGGTTTCAGGCTGTCATCAGCCAACTGGTTGTGCAACACTGTGGGAGGGTGCTATTTATAAGACTGAGCTGAACACAGCAACTCAGACTGAGGAAGTCTTTCGGACGAAAGACGAAACGTTTCTACATTTTTTTTTTTTGCTTTGTTTTGTTTTATTTTTTGAATGTCCAGAGGATCAGACTTAGCTTTTTTAGATTTTTCTACCTGGATTATTGAGCATGCATCAGAAGAGAGAAATTGTTTTTTTTTAAACAAAGTATCAAAAAACTAGCAAAAACATTATAAGGTAGATGTATAAAATCAAAGACAGGAACAAATCTGCATTGGTTTTTGCCAGGATTCCAACAGATTCTGAAAACCATTTAGAGAAGTCAAGGTCGAGAGCTTCAGATCTTTTTGTAAGATATTCCATGAAGCAGGAGCGGAATAGGAGAAGGCCCTTTTTCCAAGTTCAGTCCTCACTGACGGAACACTGCAGGTAATCATGTCCTGAGAGCGCACACTGTAGCTGCACTCACGCAAAGACATGTAGGAGGAGATGTATGAGGGCAGCAGACCAAGAAGTGATTTAAAGATGAAAATGTACCAGTGGAAGAGTCTGCGTGAGGTTAATGATGTCCAGTTAACCAGTGAATACAGGGTGCAGTGGTGGGTACGATAATCACAACCAGTTATGAATCTTAGTGCACCATGATAGACAACATCCAACATCCGCAGGGTGCTTGTAGGAGCATTCATGTAGAGAATGTCACCGTAATCAATGGAGGGAAGGAAAGTCACAGATACAAGGCGTTTCCTAGCATTCAGTGTTAGACATGATTTATTTCTGAAAAAGAAACCCAGTTTAACTTTCAGTTTCTTCACTAGGTTTTCCACGTGGAGTTTAAAAGAGAGATGTGAATCGACCAGTATACCCAGATATTTATAGGAATCAACAAACTCAATAGGGACACCATTTGAGGATAAAATCAGAGGAGGATCTGCTGGAACCGCCTTCCTATTTGAAAAAAACATCCCTTTTGTTTTATCAGCATTTAGGACAAGTTTGAGACGGAACAAATCTGACTGGATGATGTCAAAAGCGGATTGCAGTAACTGGAAAGCCTTAGCTACTGTTTTAGCTCGGCAGTAAACAACTGTATCATCAGCATAGAAATGTAAGGATGCATCAGGGATGCAGTGACCTACATTAGCTATGTAGATTGTAAAGAGGGTTGGTCCTAAAACTGAGCCTTGTGGTACACCATTTTTAACTGTTAAATAGCTGGAAGAAGTACCGTTATGTTGAACACATTGCCTCCGATTGGAAAGATAGTTAGAAAACCAACCGATGGTGTGATCAGAGAAACCGATTTCTGAGAGCTTATGACACAAGATGTTATGATCCACAGTGTCAAAAGCTTTAGACAGGTCTAAGAAAAGTGCAGCACAAACAAAGTTCGTGCAGATTATCTAACTTCAGGCTGGATAACAGACCGCTGAAACAAATTAAGGTTAAAAAAAACTACTTTTGGTACAAAGCTAAACAGTAGAGCTAGAAAAGATAAAAGGAAATTCTAATATTGATGATCTAGAGTACTTTTTGTATGTCTTCACATTTGCATTGCTGCTCATACAGTATATTGTGCAGCATTTATTTTTGGGTTGTTTTGAACAAGGTTTCCCCAATTCAAAAGTAGAGAACAACTGGCCAGGTCAATATAAACTAATACAGTGTTGCATATTTGCAGTACATTGTTTTGTTCATTTTACATATGTTTTGAAATGGATGTAGATGAAATAATGACTAGTCCCCAAAGGGATTTAAGGTACCCAAAGGTGACTTTAATCAGTTTGTGTATCTGTGTAAACCTGTGTAAAACTTTGTTAGATAAAGACCTTTACTAAGTAGCTTTTCTACATATGTGAATGTTTCTGTAAAGTGTCCTGAGACAACTTTGTTGTGATTTGGACTATATAAATAAACAGAATTGAATTAAAGTCTCCAAAGGGATATAATGTATCCAAAGGTGACTTTAATCAGTTTATGTATCTGTGTACTATAAATCTAAAGTCCCCAAAGGGAGATAAGGTACCCAAATGTGACTTTAATCAGTTTGTGTATCTGTAAATCTAAAGCCCCCAAAGGGATATAAGGTTCCCAAAGGCGACGTTAATCAGTTTGTGTATTTGTGTAAATCTAAAGTCCCCAAAGGGATATAAGGTACCCAAAGGTGACTTTAATCAGTTTGTGTATCTGTGTAAAACTCAAGTCCCCAAAGTGGATGAAAAAATTCTCCAGTCCCCAATGTGAGGGTAAAAAATAATTTTATCAAAAAATGATTTAACCTAAATTTTCAGGTGACCTTTGTTTTCTGTAAATTTAGAGTGAAAAAAATCACTTAGCAGTTTGTCCCTAAACCATTCAGAAAGGGGTGTCCCCTAAAGTAGGTAGTTAAAACATGCGTCCCCAATGTGGGCCTAAGTAAGTTGTGTGTGTGTGTGTATATGTTTTTGTGTGATTTTCCTGTTTTAAATGGACTGCCATAATTGCACTTTTAAATGTTGATTGGAGTTGACTGCCTTTTTAATTTGTAAATATTTTAAATTTAGGATTTTATTTATTTAATTAAACTACTGTGCAACTTAACTGGTGTCAGTGTGTAAACTTGTCCCAAACCTCCTCTGCAAACGGGCCTGCGTGCTTTTAAAGGTAACTTTTTAGGTACAACCATTTTAACCAATTTTATTTATTTAAAATAGTGTTTTTAAACCTTTTAAACATCAGTACTCAATTTTAACCACACCCGACCCGGCTACACTTACAACATTGGATGGATAAAAAATATCTGGTCCATAACCCATTTACTGAATGACCAGGGTCAGTGGTTCTCTCACAAAGACTTTTGCTTAAAATATAACTGAAACTGTTCACAGTCCCAATTTAATAAAGTTATTAAAGCTATCCCAGAAGCCGTCAAGAGATTAGCCCAAAACTCGAATTCGAACTTGGTAACTATTAACCCACCTGCACTTTATATTAATGGTCTTAATTTTTTGGACAAGAACTGTTCAAACGTATTCATGCGTACTCAACTTAACACAATCCTTTTTCCAAAGCCAACAAATAGTAATTCCATTAATCAGCTGTTCTCCAAATCAAACATTAAAAAATTGAGAACTAAATATATTTCTTACCCTTTAAGTCCCAAAACGAAAGAAATCCACTTCAAAGTTATGAACAACATCTATCCATCCAACGAGTTGCTAAGATTGAGGTTTGGTATTGATCATAACAACTGTGTGTTTTGTGAGACGGACATTGAAACAACTGATCATCTGTTTTTCCATTGTATCTACTCTGGGACGTTTTGGGAGGACATACAAGACTGGCTATCATCCAAAATCCAAATCACCCCCTTCACAAGAGAATCTATTATATTTGGTATCCATCTGGAAAACAGAAAACTGGACCTGATAGTAAACAACTTGATTATCCTGGGAAAATTTTTCATCCACACTTCCAAATGGAGAAAGACAAAACCACTCTTTTTCGCCTTTAAAAACTATCTCACAGACAATTATCTCAAAGCCCTGAAGATGATGAACAAAAAAAATGCACAATCCCTTCTTGGAGCGTTCGAAGATCATAGTATATTCTTGGACCCATAAAGCAGTCAACACAGGTCATAACGTTTTCTTTGATTTATTTATTTATTTATTTATTTTTATTATTATTTTTCTTCCTGTATATTTTAGTTATACACTGTACTGTTATTCACTCACTTTTGTCATTCATTGTACAGGTAGTCCCCGACTTACGAGCGCTCTTACTTACGAGGATCCGGACTTACGAGCTGGCAAATTTTTGGAAAAAACGCAAAAAATACTGAGTTTTTCTGTGTTTTTTCACCACAGTTCGTTAGCTAAACATGTGGACACACGTTTCCGATCATTTTTATGCACTCATAAGCAGTTTTTCGATGAAAAACGAGTGTTTGTAGTCGCGCTAGCAAAACCGTTCCAACTTACGAGCGAAATTCCGGACTTACGAGACACGTGGCGGCCGTTCCAAGTTACGAATTTTCGCTTTACGAGCGCCTCGGAGGAACGGAACTCGCTCGTAAGTCGGGGACTACCTGTACTACGTTTTTGTCCAGTTTATTGATTCTTGTTCCCTTTATATTGTGCCCTGCTGAGAGTTGTTTAACACTGGTTGTTAATATGCCTTTACAATTTTGTAAATTACTCTTTCAATAAAAAAAATAATAAAAAAAAAAAAAAATTTGCCCTCTGGAGTTGCCCCTGGTGAGAGGCGCCGAGCAGGAGTGGGCATACTTGTTGCCCCCCATCTTGGTGCCTGTACGTTGGGGTTCACCCCGGTGAACGAGAGGGTAGCCTCCCTTCGCCTACGTGTGGGGGGACGGGCTCTGACTGTTGTTTGTGCCTATGCGCCAAACGGCAGCGCAGATTACCCACCCTTTTTGGAGTCCTTGGAGGGGGTATTGGAGAGTGCGCCTCCTGGGGACTCCCTTGTTCTGCTGGGGGACTTCAACGCTCACGTGGGCAATGACAGTGAGACCTGGAGGGGTGTGGTTGGGAGGAACGGCCCCCCTGATCTGAACCCGAGTGGTGTTTTGTTGTTGGACTTCTGTGCTCGTCATGGATTGTCCATAACGAACACCATGTTCAGGCATAAGGGTGTACATATGTGCTCTTGGCACCAGGACACCCTAGGTCGCAGTTCGATGATCGACTTTGTTGTCGTCTCATCTGATCTGCGGCCGCATGTCCTGGACACTCGGGTGAAGAGAGGGGCGGAGCTGTCAACTGACCACTACCTGGTGGTGAGTTGGCTCCGATGGTGGGGGAGGATGCCGGTCAGACCTGGCAGACCCAAACGTATTGTGAGGGTCTGCTGGGAACGTCTGGCAGAGTCTCCCGTAAGACGGAGCTTTAACTCCCACCTCCGGGAGAGCTTTGAACACGTTCCGAGGGAGGCGGGGGACATTGAGTCCGAGTGGGCCATGTTCCGCGCCTCTATTGTCGAGGCAGCTTATCAGAGTTGTGGCCGCAAGGTTGTTGGTGCCTGTCGTGGTGGCAACCCTCGAACCCGGTGGTGGACACCGGCGGTGAGGGATGCTGTCAGGCTGAAGAAGGAGTCCTATTGGGCCTTTTTGGCCTGTGGGACCCCGGAAGCAGCAGATAGGTACCGGCAGTCCAAGCGGCATGCGGCTCGGGTGGTTGCTGAGGCAAAAACTCGGGCGTGGGAGGAGTTCGGAGAGGCCATGGAGAATGACTTCCGTACGGCTTCGAGGCGATTCTGGTCCACCATCCGGCGTCTCAGGGGGGGAAAGCGGTACGCGACCAACACCATTTATGGTGGGGATGGCGTGCTGTTGACCTCAACTCGGGATGTTGTGAGTCGGTGGGCGGAATACTTCGAAGACCTCCTCAATCCTACTGGCACGTCTTCCACTGAGGAAGCGGAGCCTGGGGACTTTGGGTCGGGCTCTCCAATCTCTGGTGCTGAGGTCACCGAGGTGGTTAAAAAGCTCCGCGGTGGCAGGGCTCCAGGGGTGGATGAGATTCGCCCTGAGTTCCTTAGGGCTCTGGATGTTGTGGGGTTGTGTTGGCTTACGCGACTCTGCAATATCGCGTGGACATCGGGGGCAGTTCCCTTGGATTGGCAGACTGGGGTGGTGGTTCCCCTATTCAAAAAGGGGGACCGTAGGGTGTGTTCCAACTATAGGGGGATCACACTCTTAAGCCTCCCTGGTAAGGTCTATTCAGGGGTTCTGGAGAGGAGGGTCCGTCGGATAGTCGAACCTCGGATTCAGGAGGAGCAGTGTGGTTTTCGTGCTGGTCGTGGAACACTGGACCAGCTCTACACCCTCAACAGGGTCCTGGAGGGCGCGTGGGAGTTTGCCCAACCAGTTTACATGTGCTTTGTGGACTTGGAAAAGGCATTCGACCGCGTCCCTCGGGGGGTTCTGTGGGGGGTACTCCGGGAGTATGGGGTACCAGGCCCATTGATATGGGCTGTTAGGTCCCTGTACGACCGGTGTCAGAGCTTGGTCCGCATTGCCGGCAGTAAGTCAGGCTCGTTTCCAGTGAGAGTTGGACTCCGCCAAGGTTGCCCTTTGTCACCGATTCTGTTCATAACTTTTATGGACAGAATTTCTAGGCGCAGCCAAGGTGTTGAGAGGATCCGTTTTGGTGGCCTTAGAATCGCTTCTCTGTTTTTTGCAGATGATGTGGTCCTATTGGCTTCATCAGATCGTGATCTACAGCTTTCGCTGGAGCGGTTTGCAGCCGAGTGTGATGCGGCCGGGATGAGGATCAGTTCCTCCAAATCCGAGGCCATGGTCTTGAGCCGGAAAAGGGTAGCATGCCCTCTCCGGGTCGGGGAGGAGGTCCTGCCCCAAGTGGAGGAGTTTAAGTATCTCGGGGTCTTGTTCACGAATGAGGGAAAACTGGAGCGTGAGATCGATAGGCGGATAGGTGCAGCATCCGCAGTGAAGCGGGCGCTGTACCGGTCTGTCGTGGTGAAGAGAGAGCTGAGTCGAAAGGCAAAGCTCTCAATTTACCGATCGATCTACGTTCCCACCCTCATCTATGGTCATGAGCTTTGGGTTGTGACCGAAAGAACGAGATCTCGGATACAAGCGGCTGAAATGAGTTTTCTCCGCAGGGTGTCTGGACTCTCCCTTAGAGATAGGGTGAGAAGCTCAGTCATCCGGGAGGGACTCGGAGTAGAGCCGCTGCTTCTCCACATCGAGAGGAGCCAGTTGAGGTGGCTCGGGCATCTGGTTAGGATGCCTCCTGGACGCCTCCCTGGTGAGGTGTTCCGGGCATGTCCCACCGGGAGGAGACCCAGAGGAAGACCCAGGACACGCTGGAGGGACTATGTTTCTCGGCTGGCCTGGGAACGCCTTGGGATTCCCCCAGAGGAGCTGCTCCAAGTGGCTGGGGAGAGGGAAGTCTGGGCCTCCCTACTTAGGCTGCTACCCCCGCGACCCGACCCCGGATATGCGGACGAAAATGGATGGATGGATGAAATAAAAAAAATGACTGGAAACCATACGGTCTTCTTGGGTCGGTGTACTTTGGAAGTGGTACTGCACAGTGCCACAGCGCCCCTAGTGGCCGAAAGTGGTACTGCACTATTTTCCTGCCAAAGTGAAACCGGCAGATATCAGAGTCAAAAATTGGTCTAAAAATATGGAGAAAAAAAATCCATAAATAGGTCGCACTGGTATATAGGTCGCAGGCCTTGAAAAAAACATAAAAAGCTGCGACCTATAATCCGGAAAATACGGTACATCCGGCCCGGATCTGTTTTGGCCCCGTTCATGGAACGCTTCATCTGGCCCGGATCCGTTTTGGCCTCATTCATAAAACGCTTCATTCGGCCCGGATCCGTTTTGGCCTCGTTCATAAAACGCTTCATCCGGCCCGGATCCGTTTTGGACCCGTTCATGGAACGCTTCATCCGGCCCGGATCTGTTTTGGACCCGTTTATGATACTCATATCGGAGGTGGATTAATTTGGTCCAGAACCTTTATTTATCATGAATTGAGAGAAGTAGCTAAAAACTTGTATACCAGCTCCAAAAAGACTCCATAACATCCAACCAGTTTAACATTGAACACATGAAAATAATTTCTTGTGAAGCTGCAAAATACCTAAAATTGGGTTTTGAGTAAATTTACAGTTTTGAGGCTGCACAATGGCGCAGTTGGTAGCACTGTTGCAGGTGTTAAAAGGAAACTGTTGTTCCATTTAAGATTAATGGTGTTGAGATCCAAGCCATCTCAGTGTGTCCTCCCTAACTTTATCTCCCAGTTGTTCAACATGTGCTGTACCTCTGATGATCTCATTCCTGATCTTATCCATCCTTGTCACTCCTAAGGAGAACCTCAACATCTTCATTTCTGCCACTTCCAGTTCTTTCTCCTGTCTTTGTCAATGACACTGTCCCCAGACCATAATCATTTTTTTATTTAAAAGCACCTTTCAGGACACCCAAGGACACTTAACAAACCAATACAGTTCAAACATTTATCAGCGACAAATTGAAATACATCCCCAACATTGCTCCTGCTTGTTAATGTACGTTTAACAAAAATAATTATAGTTACGATGAAAACAATTAAAAACGCAATACAAAAAACAGTCCATTTCTATACCCCCCTACTAAAATGGACTATTCCATCATGACATCACCCAAAAATCCAGGAAGTGCTGTATGCTGTTGAGCGAGCGGGAGACAGAAAAAAGATGAAGCGAACGCGAAGATACGAAAGCGGAGCGGAAAAATGTAAAAAGCGTGAAAAAACCAAAACGTATGTTTCTACACTACAGAAAGTGACAACGTTTTTTAATGGGTCTAAAATGTCATCAACTGCTGATAATAACGGCGGCCCATTGAAAGTGTGGGGGAACCGTCTGGGATACAAGAAGAAGTGAATGCTGCCGAGGCAGTGATGAAGATGAGGTAAGAGTTTTAGGAATAATTTTGTAGGTTGGGTAAAAGAAGTCCTGACAGTAATCAGCTGAGACAACCACTATTTTCATGTTTTCTTTCTGTATCAAAATATTAAAAGATATTCGGCCTAAATCTTCTGACTTAAAACGAGGAGAGATAGAGGGGATTTTATATTTTACCTACTTTAGCTTCTTGTTTATTATATTATTAAAATATACGGACTATACATTGAATAGAATAGATCTAAAATATTCCACAGTTATCCATTTTTTTTTTTCTCAACCATTTTACAAAATATTTGACTGTTAAAACTTCATCAGACTATCGTTTTGTTATTTGGTCCCTCCATTAATTACATTACAAAGCACAACTTGTAGCTTTCAGAGTAATGCAAAAACGTGTTTTAATAATGACTGGTTTGCTTTGGACAGAAATGCCACTGTTAGTTTAAAACAACGGAATCAAAAGGCTAGGATTACTAAATTAAATTGTTATCTAAAATGTAAAAATTGATATAAATGAAAAGTGACATTATTTGAATCATTTAGTTTACAGTCTGTGTAAGTCTTAAGGTTTAAAAAGAAGTCAAAACTTTCAGTCTTATTATGGAAACTTGGATAAATGAGAGCCTTCACATGTATTAAATGTAATAATCTTATTTTTCCTTTTATTTCCTCCAACACTAACATATTTGTTGTTTTTTCAGATGCAGTCTTTAAACATGCATCATTAAAGACCAGAAACAAGACAGAAGACAACTTTCATAGAAGTCCAGCTGAATAATCAAGGTAATTCATGATCACTTAATGCTGTAAAAAGTGTCTCATGCCTGGACATCTTGCTGTTCATATCGAGCCAGTGTGTGAATTCATCTCAAAGTACCACATCTCAACTACACACACTCACTTTTTCACATTGATCTAACAACTGTTCCCTGTTACAGAATATGTAATATAACGTTAAAAGAATTAAAGTTGTGAAAATCTTATAATTTAGGAAAATATATTTCTACTGTATTGCTCACATCTACCCTCTCTATTCGTTTGTGTTTATTTAGTGTTGTTGAATTTTGGTGTAAGACTTGATTTAGAGCCTTTTATTGCAATAATAAAACATGTTTTGCAAAAAGACTTTAAAGGATAGTTGTACCTTATTAAAGTAGAGAAAAAAAACGGTTGTTTTTATTGTCTAGTTCCCAGTATTAGAGTATGAACATGAAAATCTTTGACCTTCAGGGCAGGGCCTAATGGTACATTTAGGCTGACTTGGGGGAGGGCCCCTTTACAAAGGTTTGCCTAGGGCCCCAAAATGTCTAAGTCCGTCACTGACAAGTGCTACCATATTCTGTGACCCATATTGCAACGACCTGAGTCAATTGAACCAAACTGAAGCAACTTAATGACACCTGGGGAAACCTGTGCAGGTGCTTTGAGTTTTGTAGATGATTAGTGTGTCACACTCAGTTTAAAACGTGTCTTGCAAAATTTGGGCTGATTTCTCCACAGTATTCTAATTTTTTTGAGATTCTGTTTTCATGGGTTTCATGAGCTGGAAGCACAAATTATGTAAAAATAAACAAATACTTGAAATAGTTTCATTATTGGCTCTGAATCTATCATCTATTAAATATTAACTTTTTGAATGGAATAATGGACGTTAAACAACGTTTCCATGATATTCTAATTTTTTGGAAAGAGTCTGTACCGGTATGTAGGTAATCCAGGCAGCTGAGAGGGACACCAAATCTTCCTACGTGGTTCCTGTTTGGTTCCTTCTCTTCAGCCGGTACGAGAAGACACCTGGAGGATGGAGAGGAAGAAAGAAGTTACAGTGAAAAACTGGAGAAAATGCATTTTCTGTGAAAAAACAGAGCTCTGACAGATTCATGTTGCTGAAATCTGTTGAAGCTGAAACTGAGTTGTCAAAGCTCACAGAGAAGAACACTAAACACTGAAAGTAATAAAATGCCAGTTAAAAGTAGCAAAACGTTTTCTAAAAGTAACATAAGAAGACAAAAATAGACCAAGTACGCTGAAGACAACAGTGTCTTTAAAAGAATCAGAACTCTTGATGTCTTTCTGACACTTGAACGGTTAAAACAGCACAGAGTGTGCAGAAATAATCACATGTCAAAAGAAGTCTGGAAGAAAAGAAAGAATAGAGAGAAACAGGAAGACTCTAGTGTGAAGGCTGACTCCACACAATCCACAGAGTGAAGGCCCTCATTCACTGAGGGACTTACCTGAGAGATGTTCACTCCGCTCAGTTTCTCCACGGCGTCGGGGAGGCGGGTCATGATGTCCAGAACCTCCCCTGACAGTTTGGCTCCTCCCACATCTCCTCCTCCGCTCGACACCATGGTGACTTTTTTGGCTTTGCACAGAGGCTTGCTGATCTCCTCTGCCATCTGATGAGAGACAAGCATGACGAAACATTAAAACTAGAAACAAAATAAATGTATTTATTACATGAAGTCAGAGGGAGGGCGCAGGCCTTCTCATACATCTTTAGCTCATAAGACTACACCAGGCGGTAAAATCTTTAGGTAGAAGATGCTTCTTCTCACCAGAGGCAGTTTTTCCAGCAGCATGTCCACCATGGCTCCATCCTTGTACTTCTGGAAGGTATGAATGGAACTCTTAATATTCTGTGTAGCTGACTGCAAAGTTCATATTTGGGATTATTCTTTATAGAAAACATTTGATTCTCTCACCTTTAACCAAAAAAATCTCTAATGTGCAAAACTAGGATCAATGTTTTAGTTTGACCTGGGCACCAGAATTCAGAAAGCAGAGAATCTGCTTGTTACAATATTTTAATAAATACACTGACAGTAACAAATACTTAAAATAAACTTTAAAAAGTGTTATGAACTCTGGTTGAAAGACAAAATCACAGGACTGTGATAAACTTCGGCAAACTTTTAACAGTCAGACAGCTCCTTTTATTTGATGTGTGGTTATTGTTTGTGTCCATATTAAAAGGTATCTTTATATTTTTCTGTAGTTGATAACACTCAGACTCTTTAGAATGTTATTTTTGTTTTTCCTTAGCTTACTTTTCCTCATTTTATTTTAATGTTTAATTACAAATGGTATCCAAACAGTCAATCACTGTAACATAAAGTTCTGAAGTCATTCATTCATTCATAATTCATTCCATTTCTGTAAATAATCTATATTTGTAAACAAACCATCTTTTGTACATTTATACTTCAAGGTTTTCTCCAAGTTTCTTACATTTGATTCAGGGTGGTCACTTAAAGAACCATAAAAAGAAACGCAACAGAGTTAATGTTGCTGTCCACTAATATTAATGTTTGTTTATTCTATGGTTTATATTTCCTAATAAAACATGAGGTTTTTAACCCTTAGATGCATAAGTGGGGTCAAAAATGACCCCGAGGGTTGTTATTCTTCAAAAACTCTGAAACTAAAAGTTTTTACTCTTCCATATTCCAGGAATTCCTCATAAAACATCTTTGTGACTTCAAGCCATTTGAATTTTTTAAAATGTTTTTATACATTTTCAGAAATTGCAGTTTTTGTGTCACTACCCCAGTTTTTCATGAGTGGGGTCAAAAATGACCCCAAGCATTTCCTATAGAATCTCAAGGGTTTTCTTTGGGAACCTTTGATTCTTACCAACTGTGACTGTCAAGATACATTTTCTGTCTCATTTACACATCTGATACCTGCAGTCTCACCACAAGGAGGTCAGTTTGACACAGCAGCATACAAAGTACATGTATTATCTGCATTTACCAACTCCATGACTTTACTGTGATAGAATATCATGTTGGTCAACAAAGTAGACACTCAGCTAACTACAACATAATGTTAGTACTTACCGTAAGCTAGCTAACATTACACTAGTTTAGTAAGCCAGCTGATATTACTGCATTTGTTGTGTAGAGACTCATTGTATTCATAATTCCTTGTAACAAATGCAAACCCGTTAGGTAACCTATTATATAGTATTATATATATTGTATATAAATTATTTTAAAAATCTGTATGCCTCTTTTAACACCAAGCCACAATTTACTGAGAAGTCGGTCAGGGCCTGCACCTGGGTTTAGCACCATCTCTCCAATAGATGCATGAAAGCTGTTTATCACTGAGAGTATATTAGAAGGGCAGCACGGTGGTGCAACTGGTAGAGCTGCTGCCTCTCAGCAAGCAGGTCCCTGGTTCAAATCTGCGTGCCTTTCTGGGTGGAGTTTGCATGTTCTCTCCGTGCATGCGTGGGTTCCCTCCGGGTACTCCGGTTTCCTCCCACAGACTAAAAACATGCATGTTTGGCTGATTGGTAACTCTAAATTGACCCTAAGTGTGAGTGAGAGAATGAATGGTGGTTTGTCTCTATGTGGCCCTGTGATACACCGTCCAGTGTGTACACTGCCCCACGCACAGTGATTGCTGGACATGGGCACCGGCGACCCAAAAATGAAAGAAGCGGGTAAAAGATAATGGATGGATAGTATATTAGAAGAGATGTTGACATGAACAAACATGGAGGGAAGAAAAGTCACAATAAGCAGAGGAAAAGAGTGAAAAATCTAAGCAAAGAGGAGCTCATGGCCTTCATTGGAGTGACCATTCTTGCACGAAGTGAGAAGAACTGGAATGTTCATTCATTCATCCAACCTTTATTTAGTCAGGTAAATCTTTTGAACCTCATGGGCTCATTTACGAAAGCGACCTGCTAAAACTAAAGAACAATGAACAGCAGTGATAGAATTTCATTAATGGGGACCACATATTCAAAATTCACTTTTTAATGTTTTTTTACTCAAATTTGGGTATTTACTTCATAAAGAAACAGTCCTAAGGCCAAAAAAATGCACCCAGTGGTTTATTTACTATAAGTATATTTATTTATCTTTGATAGAAACACTCCGATTGCACTTCCTGCGGTTTGTGACGTCACAAACCGCAGCCACAACCCACACCAAACCTGAGTCCAGCCCCTCACCTAGCAACCCCTGGTGCGGCTCAACCCACTTCACTATAAAAGACGTCACGGTTGCCGAGCAGTTTAGGAACTGACCTGGCGGTCATTTATTTATTTATTCATTTATTTAGCCCCCGGGGGGGCTATGGGCTCAGCCCTGCTCCAGCCAGCAGCACATCTTGAGTAAAACCAGAATGTTTTATTACCTTGTTTGAATGAACTCTGTCTCGTTGAAACTGTGCACACACACTCTCGCGGTTTGAAACTGTGCACACACACTCTCGCGGTTTGGACTTGTTTCTTATATGATGGAGGACTGCTCTTACATAACTGTCAGTTTGGTCGAGCGGTTAAGACACTTGAGCGGCACGCAGGAGACTAGAGTTCGCGTCCTGTCAACGGCATTGTTTTTTTCCCCTTTTTATTTAAAGCCTTTTGTTTCGGAGAAATCGGGGTGAAACTAGATATATACATCGACATAATAATACTTTATAATTGTTATTTTTACGTTTTAGTTCAATTTTTAGTGTAATATCGCTCCCAACGCGCAGCCGGCAGAAAACTGTGCACACACACACACACGCGAGTAAGTGTGTGACACACTTACTCGCGGGACGACAGTCTCTACCATCAAGCACCACTGATCGATATATTTTCAGATTAGCAACTTATTTATTTTAAGAATACCTTTCACTTCATCAAAATCTAATCAAAACTTCAGCGTTCTAAATGTAGGTGGTTGTGATTGTTTCTTATACGATGAAAGACTGCTTTTTGCACAACTGCCCGGTTGGTCTAGAGGTAGTGAATTGGACTCGTTATCCGAAGGACACGGGTTCGCTTCTCGGTCGCGGCATCTTTTTTTTTTTTTTCCGGAGAGATCGGGCTGCAGTTAGCTGCTGGCTTTTGAGGACAGTGTGGGTCCGGTCCGGTCAGAGGTTAGGTTGCCTCATATGGACAAATTAACTGGAAACACTCTTTGCGTTTGTCTGGATTGGATGTGCAACCGTGGACCAAAGCGCTGCATGCAACTAGCAGGAGCTACGCGGGCTGTTTGTTACCGAATGAGGAGGAAGAGCTCGGATTCGGGAGGGCATGATAAAAAGGAGCAGCTAATGGCGGCGCACACAAACAGCTTTCGGTAAGTTATTTTTTAAGCTAGCACTAACAGTAAGTCAAACAAGTAATAAAAAAAGGCTAATTTTAAAACAACAACAGATTTGAGATACTGGCAGTTACAGAGGGCGGAGACAGAGTTTTGACGGGCGTGCACTTCCGAGCTCATTATCATAAACAGCCTGTTTTGAACGGAAGTGAAATTTGGCAGAATTAGAAAGGGGATATTTTATTATCTAATCATTATTTTGTGTATAAAATTGACTGAAAATGGTCTGGATAGCACACAGATACATCACAAAAAATTATATATCCTACATTTGGTCCCCTTTAAACAATAAACAAACAACAATAGAAAACAAAAGAGAAAAAAAACAAAATATTTTTTTTCTTCTTTTTTTTTAACAAAGTATCAAAAAACTAGCAAAACATTATAAGGTAGACGTATAAAATCAAAGACAGGAACAAATCTGCATTGGTTTTTGCCAGGATTCCAACAGATTCTGAAAACCATTTAGAGAAGTCAAGGTCGAGAGCTTCAGATCTTTTTGTAAGATATTCCATGAAGCAGGAGCGGAGTAGGAGAAGGCCCTTTTTCCAAGTTCAGTCCTCACTGATGGAACACTGCAGGTAATCATGTCCTGAGAGCGCACACTGTAGCTGCACTCACGCAAAGACATGTAGGAGGAGATGTATGAGGGCAGCAGACCAAGAAGTGATTTAAAGATGAAAATGTACCAGTGGAAGAGTCTGCGTGAGGTTAATGATGTCCAGTTAACCAGTGAATACAGGGTGCAGTGGTGGGTACGATAATCACAACCAGTTATGAATCTTAGTGCACCATGATAGACCACATCCAACATCCGCAGGGTGCTTGTAGGAGCATTCATGTAGAGAATGTCACCGTAATCAATGGAGGGAAGGAAAGTCACAGATACAAGGCGTTTCCTAACATTCAGTGTTAGACATGATCTGTTTCTGAAAAAGAAACCCAGTTTAACTTTCAGTTTCTTCACTAGGTTTTCCACGTGGAGTTTAAAAGAGAGATGTGAATCGATCAGGATACCCAGATATTTATAGGAATCAACAAACTCAATAGGGACACCATTTGAAGATAAAATCAGAGTAGGGCTGAAACAACGAATCGATAAAATCGATAAAAATCGATTTTTAAAAGTGTTGGCAACGAATTTCATCATCGATTCGTTGTGTCGCGCGATTATGCATCTTTCACGGCGCCGCGGAGCTGTTTTGTTCACCGGTAAAGCTTTGTCAAAGCTGGCTGAGCCTGGCTGAATAAAGTTTGAAAAAAAAAAAAAAAACTGCAGCGTCAGCGTGCTGCGCCTGCGCGTGTGTGGCGCTTCTGAACAGAGCGAGGGAGGAGGAAACAGAGCAGAGACTGTTTTCAAAGTCTATTTTACAAATGACCGACGCGACGCAGAGAAAACTGTAAATAAGTCCTACAACGTGTGGGAGCACCTGACGCTTCACAAAGATAAAAAAGCTTTGAAAAGTGACGACGCGACACGAGATAACCACGCAGATGAAATGTAAACATGACGGGCTTCACCACCGTGTGAATGAAAGAAGATCAGCAGGTAAGTCTTAACCATACATTATTTGTTCTGTTTCAAAGAGAGAAAACGTGATGCCAGTGTCTCTGGCAGCTGAAGCTGCTTGTTTCTTAGCTGTGACAGAGAATGTGTGTGTTTTTATTTTTAATGTAACGATACAAGCAGTGTTTAAATGTGTTTTATAAATAAATCTAACACAAAGATGGTGATAATTTAATGATTAAGCTTCAACTTTTAATTTGCTGGCAAAGTCTAAAGTCACTGCATTGTATGGAATTACAGTAATTTATTCATCTACTCAAGTGTGTGTAATTAGTATTTTATATTTGTGTGTGTGTGTAATTAGTATTTTATATTTGTGTGTGTGTGTAATTAGTATTTTATATTTGTGTGTGTGTGTAATTCACTGCATTGTATGGAAGGATGAATTGCATTTAAACAGGAATTACAGTAATTTATTCATCTACTCAAGTGTGTGTAATTAGTATTTTATATTTGTGTGTGTGTGTGTGTGTGTGTGTGTGTGTGTGTGTGTGTGTGTGTGTGTGTGTGTGTGTGTGTGTGTGTGTGCTTGTGTGTTTAACCAAGTGAAACAAGGCATTTCTTGAGTTACTGTAAATTATGATATAATACATATAAACTCTCTCTCATTCCAGAAAACAACAATGACAGCCTTCATGATGGACAGACATCATGCACACCACCACAGCAAGCAGCAGAGACTGAAAGATCCTTACATGAACGTCACTGACATGAGGCCTCTGTCGATGGTTGAAGACGAAGACTTCACTTTTAACCCAGGTTACAATGATCCACACTTGTAATGGTAAATGGACTGTACTGTACTTATATAGCACCTTTCTATCTAATTGATACTCAAAGTGCTTTACATTGTTTATACTGTAGTAGTGTAAAGCACTACATGTCCTCATTTACCCATTCATACAGCACTCTACTAGATTACAAAGAACAAATCATTCTAAAGAGACTAATCAGAGCTTTAGCTCACATTCATACACCAATGGGGCACAAACATGGGGTTCAGTGTCTTGCCCATGGACACTTAGGCATGTGACTGCTGGTGGATTCCAAGCCCCAACTCTTGCATTGGAGGACGACTGCTCTAACAACTCAGCCACAGCCGCCCCATCCAGGTTAAAACAATCCACACCTTTAATCCAGGTTACACTTGTCCCTCAAAAACACATTTTACAAAGTAGCTACATTTTGTGCAGGTATAAATAATACATTTGTATATATGTTTGTGTACATTTATTTTTTATTGAAGCTGACTAACTTTATTTTTTAATTATTCAATATTTTACTAACAGAATAGTCAAGTAGCAACCTGTTTTTTGTGCGATTTGATATGTCAGTCAAATTTTGGAATAAAGAGGTGATAATTAAAACTTGTTTCCTTTTTTTTTTTTTTTGCCGATTCATCGATGAATCGAAAAAATAATCGGCCGATTAATCGATTATTGAAATAATCGTTAGTTGCAGCCCTAAATCAGAGGAGGATCTGCTGGAACCGCCTTCCTATTTGAAAAAAACATCCCTTTTGTTTTATCAGCATTTAGGACAAGTTTGAGACGGAACAAATCTGACTGGATGATGTCAAAAGCGGATTGTAGTAACTGGAAAGCCTTAGCTACTGTTTTAGCTCGGCAATAAACAACTGTATCATCAGCATAGAAATGTAATTGGTAAATTGGTACACACATGTACCAATGTGTGTGCTCTTTGGAAGTTTTCTACACAACCCAAGGTACCCTGAACCTACCAACTGACATCACTGAAGCAACTGGAAGATGTGGAGTGACAAAAGTTGCAAAGAAGTAACAGGAGAGAGGCACAGAGGGCCAACAGAAGAGAAAGAGTTGCCAGATGTGTCCAAGAAACAAAGACTGCAAAGCCACCAATTGGTGCAGGAAATGCAGTACTACAGTGTGCAATGGTCACAGCAAAAAGCAAAAATTTTGTGACAACTGCGCACAGTGAATAGAGAAAAAGATGTTTGTGTGGGCAGTGGGCACATGTGAGTGTACAGTGTTCTGGTCGTTTGTTGATTCTCTTTTTTGTCCTTCAGAGAGATGGACATTCTAGCAATAATTTTTGAAGATTTTTGATGTTATTTCATGTGAAAAAATGTTATAAAAAGTTATGAATAACCATATTAAATGTCAAATCAGTCTTTTGTTGACCCAAATATAATAAATATAACTACCTTTAACCAAAATTAAAGACATAATTTAAATTCATTGCAAAAACACATTGATTCTAATTGGGGTCATTTTTGACCCCACTCATGGAAGAATGTAGGTATTGGTCATTCATGCATCCTAGGGTTAAGACAGATGAGCTACAAACACTGCAACATGGAGTTCTCGTGTACCTGGAGCTGGTAGGCCATCTCTCTCAGCCTTTTTGGTGTTCACTTCAATATCAGAAGCTGCTTTTTCAGCTCGTAGTCTCTCTGGGCCTTGGCCATGTCGATCTCGTTCCTGTACTGAGCCGACATTTTCTCCTGCATCGCGTGAGCCTCCTGTGGGGAGACACGGAGAGGAACAGAGAAATGAGGAGAACAGGAGGGATCAGTGAGATGAGCTCCTCTGAGAAAAATAAAGTGCTGTTTGAAGATGGTGGAAACAGAACTGATCAACTAAATGACTTTTAACAAAACAAATGATCCAAATCAAATACTGTCATGCAGCAAAGAGGATGTTTCTGTTGGAAAGAGACTGTTACAGGAGCTTCACAGGAATAAGATCATCTCACCCTGATCACAGCATCCCTCTTGTTCTGGGCCTCTCCGATCAGAGCATCCTTCTGCACCTGAGCTGTTCCACCTTTTCCCAGAGAGTGCAGATAGTCCTGTTTCAAATAAAGAGGAAAACAACTGCATGTTAAAATGTAGAAAATCACTTTTAGTTAAGAAGGAAACATATCTCCTTAAAGCAATCCATCCATTTTGTTTTACACGAATGGGACAGAAGATCCCACCTGGTCATCATGAACATCTTTGAGAGTGTAGCTGACCACGCTGATCCCCATGTTGACCAGGTCACACGACGCCACCTTGAAAACCTGCTCAGAGAACTTCTTCCTGTCCTTGTAGATTTCCTGTCAGACAAATAACCGGGCTGTGAACGCTGGAGCACACTCTGGATCATAAACTAGCTATTAGTCATGTAGAAAGCATGTTTTCATATTTGCACTCTTTGCGAGTTCAATAAAACACATAATAATGTTTAATGTTTGTTACTGCTGTAAAGTGTTACTTTGAAGAAACTTGCCTCGACAGTCAGGTGGGCGATGAGGGCCCGCTGGTGGCCCTCCAGAGTCTCCAAAGCCATCCGAGCCATTTCAGCCTCCGACTTGCCCAGAAACATCTGGCAGGCTGCGGCCAGCATCTGTTTGTTCTGACCCTGGATCTTCATCTGTAGAAAACAGTAACACGCTTAGGTTACAGGATATTATCTAACGTGCACAAAAAATACATCTCCAGATAAAATCTGTTTTTTTAAGAGGTAGAAAAACTGAAATCTGTTGTTTAAACCATTTTATAAACAGAAAAGAGAAATGATTTTCAGAGTATTGACCAACTTTATTTTGTTTTTTAAAAAGTAAACTACACTAGAATTTAAAACCATCAACACAAACGATACAATACTAAGATTGTTGTATTTTAGAAAACTTGTTAACTTTTTAGGACAAAAGCTCAACACAACCCTACTAAATATTAATATATTTGATTGTTTAGCAGAGTTCATGTGACACTTGGTGGCTGTTTTCTTCTGATGATCTGCAGAAACTACCCGTTAATGAGTTTTCACTCATCCTTTCAGAGCATCATGTCGTGTCCTCCTGTTGGACCTTCAGTGAAGCGCACTGACCTGAGCGATCCCAGTAACAGAGACGGGAACTCCACGACGAGTGTAGACCTCATCGCTCTTCACATTCAGAGTCACAGTGTTCGATCCTGGAGGGGCAGAGTAAGACATAAAGAGGACGGCTGATGGACGCTAAGTTGCACTAATGGAGTGTATTAAAGGTTCAGTCTGCAGTTTCTGTAGAACAGCAGCACTTAGAAAAAATTTCAACAAGCAAAGCATTCTGATCCCTCCCCTTCAGAGCCATATATGGCTCTGCCCCCTTGTGGTCTGTTGAAATTTGAATTCAAGCTCTGTTTTTATTGGCTGATTCAAATTCAAGCTCGGTTTTTATTGGCTGGTTACAAACTTTGTTTTTATTGGCTGGAAAATGGCGGGTCACTTTTTCTTTTTAGAAATGCTTATTTACCACCTGGAGAAGCAAGGGGACAATATTTTTTTTTAGTTTTTTCAGAGATTACCTCTCTAACATCAATCTAGTGACAGAGTGAAGAAATATGTTAAAATATATATTGTTTGAAAAGTTACAGACTACATTACAATCTTACATACCCCAGCTTTAATACCACATATTCCTGTTTTGCTGCCACAAAAATCAAATTAAACATTAACTTTGTCTTCAAGGTAACTGAACAAGCAGGAACTACATGTGAACTGTAAGACCCAAATCAGACCAGTTTGGAAACTAAAGACGGCCGTTAGGCAAAATTAAGAGTTGTTGGTAAAGATAACTATGAATGAAGCTTTCCTTAAAATTAAATAACACTGTATATTGTGGCTTTTACTTTTTAAATCATTCAAAACAACCAATATTTTATCCATATTAAAATAAATGGGAAGTAGAGAAAGTATTACCGGTATACTGCATTGAATTACAATTATTGACTATTTAAACTTTTATAATAAGCTTGTTAATTTAAATTAACAACCATAATCAGATCAAAATTAAGTTTAGGCATTTTAGGATAACAAGTCTTAGACAAATTTAGCAGAAATCTATTTTTAGACTTGCCAGTAAATTCTGTCTTTTAAAGGTTTAACTAAATTGATAAAACTTTGACATAAAGAATAAAAAAGTATTCTTGTCAAATAGAAACTTGACTAGATTGTAAGTTGAAATGCTCAGTTTAAATTCATCATTTTGCAACGATTTTTGCATACATTAAAAATGTTTTATCGATTTTAAAAAGCTATTTCACAGTTAAGTGGATTTTAAGAGCTGTTTCCTTTTAAGAGTTATATAATGTGACTGTAATGATTAATAGTAAAAATGCTTTATTAGAAGTAACTTTTCAGCAAGTAGGTTAAATGCGCACAAGAATCCAGCCAGCTCGCCAGTAATAAAAGACACATTTCACTGTTAAAACCTAATTTTGATATTGATTTGCATAAATTATGACCATTAATGGCAAAAAGAGGTCTGGTAAATTTGAAAGGGAATTAGAATAACATATCATTTGACCATACAATGCATAATCTTTGACAGCAGTAAGAAGGGTTGTTTTTATTCAAACAGATTGGGGCTGTGTATACAGTAATAATAATATGGAAGATTAAAACGGAGCCCATGCTTTAACTTTTGATAAGTAAACCACTGAAAAGTGGTAAAATTTCTAGTTTCAGGTTAAATTGACAATTTTACTCATACGTAAATTAATGATTTTAGATCTGTTATGCAGATCAGATTAAAAGGATGCCTCTGTTGAAAATTCACTTTTATGTAAATGAACATTTTAAAATTCCATTGTGCAAACCAGACTTGCAGAGGTGGCTCTATTCAATGTAAATGCTTATAGAAATAACATGATTACTTTGAACCTGGTTTGTTAAGGATTTTTACATTTTTCTATTTTCTCATTTTTTATTTATTTTAGAAGCAGCCTCGCGATGTTTGTGGAAGCAGGAAAACGTAAGTCTGAAGGACCTCACGACACTTTGCAGAACACATAGTTAGTACATATATTAAGATAGGGTCATGTCAAAGAACACATGCAGCGTCTGAATTTTTGAATCACAAACTACTGTGGTTATTGATTGGATCGGATCAGATTCAATATTTAGGGCATGTCCGGAACTGGCTCACTGACTTCACCGAGAACACCAAGGCTGGACTCCCAGGCTACCCTGCTCAAAATAAACATTCGAGGGGTTTAAAGACAATGGCACTGAACGAGGGCGCTGGACTTTTATCCAAGCAAGAGACTGTCCACAAAGACTGTCCACAAAGACTGTCCACAAAGACTGTCCACAAAGACTGTCCACAAAGACTGTCCACAAAGACTGTCCACAAAGTTAAGATGAGAGACTGTCAGCAAAGCAAATGCAAAGATTTTGTCAAAAAGGTCATCAAAGGTCATCAAACACACATGACCAGAATATGCGGTCACTGGATGCTCTGACAAGAGTGGTCTGAGCACATTCTCCAACAAGAAAATGAGAACAGGTCCTGAAGTCACCCACGCCAACTGTCCAGCTGAAGGTCATGCCCCCCGTATGGATCTGTGAAGATCTGTCAATAGTCCTGGTATCGTGTTTCAAAACTGCAGTCTGCTATGATTAATTTTATTTAATGAAACACATTCTCATGATATGGCTTGCTAGACAAGCAAGGCCACAGAATTTGTAGTTTATATTGTACTATGTGGGTCTGACGACTTATTTTTCCGTTTCCTGTAACTCCGTGATGAAACAGAGATAATCCCAGCTCATAACCCTGAAACAAGTAAATATTTATATTTTTTGTTTTTTGCAGATTAAAATTGTGTCTCCACAGACATTCAATGTTTTGTGGAGCTGAAGGAAGGATAGCAGATTATCCTTGACGGGAATGCATTTTGGTTGGTCTGGTTTTCCACAAAGGAATTGATTAAGAGATTTTTAGAACAATTTTTATAGCTTTATGCTTTAAATCTTAGATTATTTATACCATACCACTTTATTTATAGAGCACTTAGGCTGACGCGGGCCGACCAAGGTTCTGTACGATAGAAACAAGCCAAGCAGACAGTGAAACGAGAGGAAAAACAAAACAAAAACGAAAACAAATTATATAGAAAAAGCAACAGAAACTAGCTAATATAGTGAACAGTGTATATTACAGAGAGGATCAAAACAACTCACATCATGTTAAAGTTTGGAAGAATAA
>JBBPBX010010262.1:39507-58243 GCA_038048925.1 Garcialebias charrua | reverse complement strand
GATGACCGGTCGACAAATGACTCTCCCTCTACACCTGTTGTACCAACCAGGTGACGCCGCCATGGCGACAGCCTACACTACACAACAATACATGAAAGATTTGAATGTACACCTCAGAAACACTTTTGCTTTTGCCCAGAAAAACCTGGAAAGATCCGCTGAAGGACGCAAGGCGTACTATGACCAGAAGGCTTCTCACAATGAACTCCAAGTGGGAGACGGAGTCTGGTACTATACGTTCGCCTCAGCAACCGGGAAAGGAGGGTCCGAGACCGAAACTCTCGCCCGCAAACTGATGCCCAGGTGCACTGGACCTCATCTGATAACAGACAAAGTGTCCTTAGTCGTCTACGAAATCAAAATCAGCAAAGGCCGCAAAGAGCCAATTGCTAAATGGGTACATCGAAATCAGATAAAACCTTACAAGGCGTTCAATGACTCCACAAAAGACAAAGATCTCACAAACTCACCGACTTCATGGGATAATAAGGTCGCCCAAACACAAGTTAGTAAATAAACTAATCAGGTTTAAACTACCGTATTTTCCACCCTATAAGTCGCATTGTCCAACTTGAACTTAGAAACGCTAAGTCTAACACCCACAACAAAAAACTAACCTTAACAACCGTTTAAATCCACGAGATTTAATTTGACCTCGGTTATAAAGTTGAGACCTGTTTTTCTTGTGTGTTGCATTTTGGAATCTGACGACAAGAGTGTGTCGAAGCAGTGAAACGTTGTTTCCTTGTTGTTTAGTCATTACTGTTGTCATTATTTGAGATATTGTTTTGGTTCTGAACACTCCCAGCCAAAAGGGTTTTGTATTAACATTGGTTAATGCATAATATGGATTTAACTATGCCAACATGCAGTTCGTTTTGTTAAATCTCAATCGTTGAAGAGTCAATGTAGTTTAAAGCTACTCAAGGTACCATAAACTACACTGGTCTCACAATTTCTAAATTGAACCGATTCGATCGTTTCTATTCTAGATTATCTATTCATTTTGATGAGTCTCGCCATAGACTTCAAAATTTATTAGGAATACCAAATCCTACGTCGTTCGTCTAAAAGACAACAGACATTTAGGCCAAACTATATTTCATTTTTCTATTTTAGTTTAACCTAAACTAAGTAATGAATGGAGGAATAGTTTGGAAGAAGAGGCCTTCGTTACAGAAGCCCGCCTGAACATTTTATAGGTATAGATCCCTATATCTGATTTTTACAGCATTGATCCACCCCTTAATTGGTAATTGTAGCTGATCTAGACCATGATAGCTTACACACCAGGTGCATATAGGTAGGGCCTAATGTAAATTCCCAATCACAAGCCCGCCTAAAAACCACATAATTGCATGACACATAGAACCAGAGTGGCATTGTCTGGAAACCAACCAGCCAACAACCTTCGATGTGGGGACCTGCAGCTCCAACGCTTGGTCTTCAACCTTCATCCAAGGGTCGCCTCCTCTGCGTCAATCGAGGGATCCCCTCTACATGCTGATTATAAAAACAATTGTTGCTGATCAATCAACAAAACTAATCGTGGTGGAATTACTGCTGTGGATTTACCGCTGTGGATTATAAGACTTTGTTTTCCAAAGGATTAAAAGCTTACCGTAATGGGATTACCTACAAACAGTATGGAATTTCCAAAAACTTTATGGGATTATAATTTTTGATTTTTCTTCTTCCACTTGCTGGATTACTTCAAGATCAGAGACAGTTAAAGGTATCCTTTCGTGTTGGACCTCATCCCCAAGGACGGGCGATGACTTCCAAAAGGGGGGAGATGTAGTGGACATGACGCGTCTTTTTGAACTGTCCAGTGATGCATTTTGCTGACCCTATCAGAAACAGACATTTACTACAATTTATACCATTAGTTGTAATCTGAGAACATATATAGTCACTCACAAAGAGACTATTGGCTTCTTTAATTTTATTCTAATACAATCAAAAGAACATTTTGTCATTTTCATGATATGTGCTATTATGCTACGTTATTCTGTAATGTGAAACATTACTGTGTCACTCCTGCTGTGTGAAAGTTGAAGGCCCGGGTCAGAGAGGCCTGGCCGTTTTGTTTAGAAATGGAGAAGATAGTTAATCCGTTGTTTTCATGAGAATGACTCCAGCACTCTCTGCCTTTTCCTAAACATTTCTCTCTGCTTCTGGCTGTAACCTTGTATTGTACCATGATAACAGCAAGTGAACTCCTCGACTGGTTCTTTTGAACCAATCGGAGAGGGACAAGTCTTTGATCTCAGATCCTCTACTAAGGTTTTCAAGTTTTCCTGAAACCGCTAGTTCCTGTAAGGAAGAGGAGATGTGAACTTTCTCTTCAAGCTGTCGGACGTTTGGTCAAGAGCTAAAGACCTTCGTTCTTCAGTGAGTGCTAATAACATGCTTGTTATCAGTCCACTTTGAACCGAGCATAAGCTCAGAACTTTGTTTATTCCTTTCTGGAATAAGTTATCTTGAAGTCAACCAAGAGCCGACACCATTTTCTGATGATCTACGCGGACCCAGGAGACGTTGGAAAGTAAACAAATAACCAGCTCAGATGTACTGGCCCCTGCCAGGACTCCGTGCATCTGAAAAGCTAAGGTCTTCTCTTATCGGACGGTCATCTTAAAGGTAACGAGCTGTTTACAAACGTACCTGGGATTCAGCAGAAATCTGATGGGAAGTGTCATTTCTGGTAACATACTCAAGACAAATAACTTCCTCTTAAACCTCTCCAACCTCCTACCCTATTCCTCTTAAACCTCTCTTATCTCAATTTCTAAGCTGGTAACTACATTTTAAGCTAAAGAGCCACAGACTAAGTATATTGACATCCTGTATTTATGTCTGTTGTTGTAATTTAAATGTGCTGACGTGTTAAATTGCAAGAAGGTGAAACCTGTCAATCATGGGGTTAATTTTAGTTGATTTATTTTAAATAAATGGTAGTGTCTCCTGGCATACCAACTAAAATCAATGTCTCTGTCACTTAATGGCTTTATGGTTTATTTATCAATGTCTTTGTCACTTAATAAATGGTAGTGTCTCCTGGCATACCAACTAAAATCAATGTCTCTGTCACTTAATGGCTTTATGGTACATTTATGATGATAAAGATCACAGAAATATTGGGTAAACTGAAAAAGAAAAGAATCCGTAAAATACTATTCAATCTGAATAAGTAATTAAGATATATAACGTGTGTCAGTTTAATATTGACCTCCTACCATATATCCTACATTAATAAAATCACGTACTGCTCAAAACTGCAGGATTTTAAAAAGTAGGATCGCCACGAACAACGCGCGCGGGCGGCTTAAAATGTAGCTCAATGAACGGATATAAAAATATATTTCATAGCTGACTTTATAGCACGAGGGTTCCTGAGCTGAACCGCTCTTTAATAATGTCACGTAGTGGTCAAATCTGTTGCATTTAAAGTAGGTTCGCTTTGACTTCTTCCAAACCTGTGCGTGCACTATGAAAATAAATTATAAAAATCGAATATAAATTCAAATAACTCCACCAGGTTATAGTCAGTACATGAACATCTTGTGATTACACTGTGTTAGTTTGGATAATATCAGTGGTATGGTATTTGATGTATTTGATGATATGTGTTACAAAGTACTAGGGAGAAAAAAAGAAGCTAGCTTGACCAAGGGCGTAACTTTGTGTTGAAAGTTGGTAGGGACGGAAATCGAAAATGCTGCATCTGCTTTTTTGGAAAAAGTACCTGTACTTTTTTCAATTGTGTATGTCATAATAACAATAACAGTTGTATGACACCCTTACTAGCAGTTCAACAGCTGTATGACACTGAGTAGCAGTTTAACAGCTGTATGACACCCTGAGTTAGGATTTATCCTGTCAGATCATTGTACATTGTTATTAACACCTTCATTTTCATTTCATCAGCACACAAGTTTTATACAACAAGTCTTTGGAAGAAGGCACGATACAGAAAGACATTGTTAACAGGAATAACAATAATAAACTTTAATAATAATAATAATAATAATGAATTCAATTTATAACGCACTTTTCATTAGTGAAAATCTCAAAGTGCTACACACATTCATACACCGGTAGCGGCAGACTACCATGCAAGGTGCTTTCCAGTCCTACCGGGAGCAACTCGGGGTAAAGTGTCTTGCCCAAGGACACAACGACACATGGTGTGGGGAACCGGGATTCGAACCACAAACCTTCCGATTGGGGGACGACTGCCATTACCACTACGCCACGGCCGCCCCTTTATTTAAATAGGACCTTCCAGCAACAACTTGCATTGTCCAAAGTGCATTACAAGATAATAAAGATAAAAGTTGAATGAATGAATGAAAATAATACTACAAACCGGATTCCAAAAAAGTTGGGACACTAAACAAATTGTGAATAAAAACTGAATGCAATGATGTGGAGATGGCAAATGTCAATATTTTATTCGTAATAGAACATAGATGACAGATCAAAAGTTTAATCTGAGTAAATGTAACATTTTAAAGGAAAAATATGTTGATTCAAAATTTCAGTGTCAACAAATCCCAAAAAAGTTGGGACAAGTAGCAATAAGTGGCTGGAAAAAGGAAATTGAGCATATAACGAACAGCTGGAAGACCAATTAACACTAATTAGGAGCTTCTCAGAGTGTCAGTGTCTCTCAGAAGCCAAGATGGTAAGAGGATCACCAATTCCACCATTGTTGTGCAGAAAGATAGTGCAGCAATACCAGAATGGTGTTACCCAGCGTAAAATAGCAAAGACTTTTAAGTTATCATCATCAACCGTGCATAACATCATCAAAAGATTCAGAGAATCTGGAACAATCGCTGTGCGTAAGGGTCAAGGCCGTAAAACTCTACTGGATGCTCGTGATCTCCGGGCCCTTAAACGTCACTGCACCTCAAACAGGAATGCCACTGTCAAGGAAATAACAGAATGGGCTCAGGAATACTTCCAGAAAGCATTGTCAGTGAACACAATCCACCGTGCCATCCGCCGTTGCCAGCTGAAACTCTACAGTGCAAAGAGGAAGCCATTTCTAAGCAAGCTCCACAAGCTCAGACGTTTGCACTGGGCCAGGGGTCATTTAAAATGGAGTGTGGCAAAATGGAAGACTGTTCTGTGGTCAGATGAGTCACGATTTGAAGTTCTTTATGGAACACTGGGACGCCATGTCATCCAGACCAGAGAGGACAAGGATAGCCCAAGTTGTTATCAACGCTCCGTTCAGAAGCCTGCATCACTGATGGTATGGGGTTGCATGAGCGCTTGTGGCATGGGCAGCTTGCATGTCTGGAAAGGCACCATTAATGCAGAGAACTATGTTCAGGTTCTAGAACAACATATGCTCCATCTAGACGTCATCTCTTTCAGGGAAGACCCTGCATTTTTCAACAAGATAATGCCAGACCACATTCTGCAGCAATCACAACATCATGGCTACGTAGGAGAAGGATCCGGGTACTGAAATGTCCAGCCTGCAGTCCAGATCTTTCACCTGTAGAGAAGATTTGGCGCATCATAAAGAGGAAGGTGAGACAAAGAAGGCCCAAGACGATTGAACAGTTAGAGGCCTGTATTAAACATGAATGGGAGAGCCATTCTTACTTCTAAACTTGAGAAACTGGTCTCCTCTGCCTCCAGACGTCTGTTGAGTGTTGTAAGAAGACGGGGGGATGCCACACAGTGGAAAAATGGACTTGTCTCAACTTTTTTTGGATTTGTTGATGCCATGAAATTTTGAAACAACATATTTTTCCCTTAAAATTATACATTCTCTCAGTTTAAACTTTTGATCTGTGATTTGTGTTCCATTCTGAATAAAATATTAGATGTTGGCATCTCCACATCATTGCCTTCAGTTTTTATTCACAATTTGTTTAGTGTCCCAACTTTTTTGGAATCCATCCATCCATCCATCCATCCATCTTCTTCCGCTTATCCGGGGTCGGGTCGCGGGGGTAGCAGCCTAAGTAGGGAGGCCCAGACTTCCCTCTCCCCAGCCACTTGGAGCAGTTCCTCCGGGGGAATCCCAAGGCGTTCCCAGGCCAGCCGAGAAACATAGTCCCTCCAGCGCGTCCTGGGTCTTCCTCTGGGTCTCCTCCCGGTGGGACGTGCCCGGAACACCTCACCAGGGAGGCGTCCAGGAGGCATCCTAACCAGATGCCCGAGCCACCTCAACTGGCTCCTCTCGATGTGGAGAAGCAGCGGCTCTACTCCGAGTCCCTCCCGGATGACTGAGCTTCTCACCCTATCTCTAAGGGAGAGTCCAGCCACCCTGCGGAGAAAACTCATTTCAGCCGCTTGTATCCGAGATCTTGTTCTTTCGGTCATAACCCAAAGCTCATGACCATAGATGAGGGTGGGAACGTAGATCGATCGGTAAATTGAGAGTAAATTGAGGTAAATTTTTTGGAATCTGGTTTGTAAAAAACATCAACAATTAAGATTGTTATTTTCTCCCTAGCTTCATACAGTGCTCTTGATGTGTTGTGTATGTACTTACCTTAATATCTTTAAAATGCAGTGTTTGTGTTTATGGCAGCGCTGCATCTTCTTTGCAACAAATTCATCTACCAAGGCTGGAAGCATGTTTGAAAAGTAAAAATTCTGGAGGAGTTTCATCTGTGTATCTGTAAAGTCTTTGTCAAAAGAAATGTTCAACTCCAGATGTTTTGTTGGTGTCCAGATAACCAGCGAGCAGCTCTGCAGCTCCAGGCACGCCACTGTCAGCTGAACCTGGAAGAATAAATGTACAACATGTTTTAATGAAGGTTGAAAATATCTGTCACATAATTTAATTTATTTTTTTCATTTACCCTTTATTTATACAGGTACCCATACCATGCCATTTTATTTATAGAGCACTTAAAATAGCGACAAGGTCAACCAAAGTGCTGTACAAACAAACAACAGGCAACACACACAATGAAGTAAATAAAACGGAATTTAGACATAAAAACATTGCAGATATTAAATATAACGACCAACCTGTGTGAAGCAAACAGGTTCAAACACAGATCATCTGGTGTTGAAAGCTACTGAATAGTAGTGAGTCTTTAAACGGGATTTGAAAACTGAGAGGGAGGGGGGTCTGTCTGACGAGCAGAGGTAACTCTTTCCAAAGTCTTGGTCCTGCTACAGAGAAGGCCCTGTCTCCTCTGACCTTAAGACGAGTGGAACTGTGAGAAGTAACTGGTCCGCTGACCTCAGAGAACAGAGATGGGGGGAGAGACTGTTCAGCGATTTGTAGACATACAGGAGAATTTTGAACTGGATTCGAAGATGAACCAGTGCAGGGAGGCCAAGACTGGTGTAATGTGCTCTCTTTTGCCTGTACTGGTTAAAAATGGGGCTGTTGCGTTCTGGACCAGTTGTAGTCGTGCAATGGTGTCTGGCTGATACCAAACAGGAGTGGAATGTGAGTACCGTATTTTCTGGTGTATAGGTCGCACTGGAGTATAGGTCGCATTGTCCAATTACCAATAGATTGGAAAAATCCCTAGATAGGTCGCACTGGTGTATAGGTCGCACCTACGTTTAGCTCTGCTTAAATGTCTGCCACAGGAACGCACAGCAAGGCTTTTAAGAAGATTAACACTTAAAAACAATTATTTGTTTGATAAAAATTATAGCAAATATGTGTCTGAGCTGAACTTTTCATTAATAAATGAACGTAATTGTGAAATGAGCTGGATTTAAAATTTTGTTTCGCCGAAAGTGATAACAAGCCATATAAAGGTCACACCGGTGTATAGGTCGCACTAGTGTATAGGTCGCATTGACCAATTATCACCAATAGATTGGAAAAATCCCTAGATAGGTCGCACCGGAGTATAGGTCGCACCTACGTTTAGCTCTGCTGCAAATGTCTGCCACAGGAGCGCACAGCAAGGCTTTTAAGAAGATTAACACTTAAAAACAATTATTTGTTTGATAAAAATTATAGCAAATATATGTCTGAGCTGAACTTTTCCTTAATAAATGAACGTAATTGTGAAATGAGCTGGATTTAAAAATTTGTTTCGCCGAAAGTGATAACAAGCCATATAAAGGTCGCACCGGTGTATAGGTCGCAGGCCTTGAAAAAACCATAAAAAGGTGCGACCTATACACCGGAAAATACGGTAGTCTCACTGAGTCAGAAGAACTCATTTTTAAGATAGACTTGTTTAGGGAGCAGATGGTGGGGGCCTTGCTCAAGGGCCCAGAGTGGGGCAAATGAGGGTGGAGGTAGGTGTGGGTGTTTCACATTTTCCACCCACATTTTGATGTTGACAGTACCAGGAGTTGAACCCGACTTTCCAATCACAGGCCCACCTTCTCTGACATCTGCGGCACTATTCCCCCAATAATTCATGTATTAATTTGTAACTTATAACATTTACTCACCTGCAGGTTCAATCCACTTTGCCCATTGGGAAGAATCTTCTAAGCATATGATGTCACAATTTGGCCGATAGAAACTCTGAAAATGAAATGAAGCTATTTAGAGGACTCTAATCTTTAGGAGCTGCACTGAGTACAACAATCTATCCAGGCTTGCTCCAAACTAAAAATAGTAGGTGCACACTATCATTACAAATGCAATTACAGTAATTAATAAAAATAAAACAATTATCAGCATTTATTTCAAAGTATTGCAGCAACGTGGCAGCATGACCTGACTTGCCCTGCAGCATGAACCTGCTGGTCCACCTGATGTTGAAACTAACAGCCAGACTCAGTGATGGAGGACTTTAAGGCTTTAGCTCTGTGACTGCTTCAAGATAAATAAGAACGTGCTCCACCTGTTTCAGAGCTTTTCAGCTTGTTTTCAGCTTGTTAATTGATTCACCAAGTAGATGGAGCTAAATATGCTAGTAGAAGTATCTGCAGCCACTTCTTCAGCTCGTCCTCCATCCCTCCTCCGTCTGCAGCAGGATGATTATATTGTTTAAATTAAATTCACAAAGCTTGGACTAACTTCGCATGCATTGTTCACACATAAACAAACGTAGTTTTTGCTCTGCCTGAAGTCGCGCACATATTACACGCAAAACGTCATCAAAATGATTTACTTACGTTCAGGAAATGCATGCACACTGTAAACTGTGTATATACACAATAACACCATGAGTACTGTGCACCAAAACAATTTAATGACTTACTTTTTGGTCGTATTTTGCCGTGTAGGGTGATCAGACAGCTCCTCTGCGCACCATGGGACTCTTGCAAACTGCGCATATGTGCGCATGCGTGCGCAGGCGTATTAACTAAATGCAGAGCGCTGCTGGACAGAACAGCTGTTCGGCGGCAGTTTTTTTTTTTTAATCGGGGTTCGTTGACGGTGGGAAGCGGAGATAACTTTTTTCTTTTCTTTCTGAGTAGCGGCATGAATGGGGTTTTAATCAGAGGGTTAGGGTTAAATGTTCAATAAAAAATAAAAAATAAAGTGAAATATGTGAACAAAATATTGGTGGGGACTTCCACTAGAGGTCAGCATTGGTGGGGATTTGTCCCCACCAGTCCTTCAGGAAGTTAGGCCACTGAGCTTGACACATTTATGTCTATAAAAAATTGAATATTAATTCAAATAACTCCAACAGGTTACAGTCAATACATGAACATCTTGTGATTACACAGTGTTAGTTTGAAAAATATCAGCGGTGTGGTATTTGAGGTATTTGATGATGTGTGTTACAAAGTACTAGGGAGAAAAAATAGAAGCTAGCTTGACACATTTATGTATATAAAAAATTGAATATTAATTCAAATAACTCCAACAGGTTAAAGTTAGTACATGAACTTCTTGTGATTACACTGTGTTAGTTTGGATAATATCAGTGGGGTGGTATTTGAGGTATTTGATTATATGTGTTACAAAGTACTAGGGAGAAAAAAAAAGCTAGCTTGACACATTTATGTCTATAAAAAATTGAATATTAATTTCAAATAACTCCAACAGGTTATAGTCAGTACATGAACATCTTGTGATTAAACAATGTTAGTTTGAAAAATATCAGTGGTGTGGTATTTGAGGTATTTGATGATATGTGTTACAAAGTACTAGAGAGAAAAAAATAGAAGCTAGCTTGACACATTTATGTCTATAAAACATTGAATATTAATTCAAATAACTCCAACAGGTTATAGTTAGTACATGAACATCTTGTGATTACACTGTGTTAGTTTGGATAATATCAGCGGTGTGGTATTTGAGGTATTTGATGATATGTGTTACAAAGTACTATGGAGAAAAAAATAGAAGCTAGCTTGACACATTTATGTCTATAAAAAATTGAATATTAATTCAAATAACTCCAACAGGTTATAGTTAGTACATGAACATCCTGTGATTACATTCTGTTAGTAAAAAAATAAGAGCCAGTTTCTGGACTAAATTAACCACATTTTTCTTTTACAGTCAACAGAAGAAAATCACCAGAATTCAACAACCTGTGTCGTCTTCTGGAGGAAGCCGTGAGACACCAGATGGAAATTTGTTACTTCTGTACATTTGTCACTTCAAACTTTTCCTATTAAACGTTATATTTTCTTAAGTGGTGTCCTGGAACATTCAATTTCCTAAACTTATTTTACAATGTGAAGTGTGTATAGTGTTTAAATCCATACTGGAAGTTAAGAGAATTTTCCATTTGCATTTGACCTTTAAAGAATCATAAGAAAAAGATTATTAGAAACTGCTCAACTATTATTACATCATAAATTATTTGGTTCTTCTAGGATGAAGTCAGACAAAAACAGTCAAAAATTCAAAGTGGCCAAAGTCCTTTGGACAGTTTACAGTTAAAGGTCACAGACCATCCATCCATCCACCCATCATCCATCCATCATCTGCACCCAGCAGCAACTTTACCAGGGAGACACAGGCATCAACATCCACCCCCTTCAGCTCCTAGGACGACATCAAGGTGTTCACAGACCATCCATCCATCCATCCATCATCTGCGCCCAGCAGCAACTTTACCAGGGAGACACTGGCAGTTTCAAAGATCACAGTGTGATGTTTTAAATCTATCAACTTTATTTATAAAGCACATTTTAAAAACCACAGGGTCAACCAAAGTGCTGTACAATAACATAAAAGACAACTTAATTAAAAACTATAAAAAGCATACAAAAATAAATAAATACATATACCAGTCTTACTGCTGTTAACATGCCATAAAAGATAAGATCACGTGTTAAAAGCCAAGGAATAAATGTGTGTTTTTAAAAAAGATTTAAAAACATGAAGAGAGGAGGCTTGTCTGACACTGAACAGTTCCACAGCCTGGGAGCAACAAGGCCAAACGCTCTGTCACCTCTGAGCTTCAACCTAGTTTTGAGGACTGTCAGCAGCAACTGCTCAGCTGATCTGAGATCGGGGAGGGCAGGAAGGTTGAAGCAGCTCAGACAAATATGGTTTTGCAACTTTATCAAGCACCTTGTGCATAACTAAATAATAAAATATGCTTTAATACATCTTTATTGTAAAAATACTAAATTGGAAAATACATGGGTTTAAAGAAGGCAACAAGGTAGGATTATGAATTGGGTTTAAAGATTACAGCTCATGAGGTACTCATTATAGCATGACATCTCTTTCACAACATTCTGTCAAAGCCTTTATTGTGTTCTTCTTCTAGTGGTGGCTACTAGTAAATAGCTTGAGGGAACACTACTGCCACCATGTGGTAAGACAAGTAGGATTCTGGACCCCGCCCACAGAAGGGGGACAGAAGTGCTATGGAAACAGAACTACATGTGAGCCGAACCGAATTGAGCCGATCTGATCCGACCCAAGCTGAGCGGTGGAAAAGAGGCATAAATGTCTGAAATGTAATATTCCACTCTCTCCATCTGTTTGCTTATTGGCTATCTTGATTATTGGCTATCTTGATGAAGATGTTACATTAGAAAAAAATACATCACGCATGATTTTCACTGCCTTATGTATCGCAAAGAAAACAATACTCCTGAATTGGAAAAATAAAAATAATCAGCATTAATCAGTATAAAAATCTTCTGTTAGATCATATTAGTCTTGAAACAGCATCTGCCGACACATCGGATCAATCTCTCTGGCATTCTTTGATCGGCTCTGTTACATAGTGAGGGTGAGGGGTCTGGGATCTCGCCTTGTGGGGCTTTGGGGCTGGTGTGGGGGGGTGTCGGGGTTTGGGGCGCCAGGGGGTTCTGGAGCTGGGCTGTTGGGGTGTCTGGGCAGGGGGGCCCTGCTTTCGCCCTGGGGAGGACTTGGGTGGTTCTGGGGGATGTCTGCTGGTGGCTGCATGCGGGCCCTCGGGTGGTCTATGGTGGCAGTCATGGGTCACCGATCGCTGGCCTGGCTGTGCTGGGGTGGGTTCGGGGTGGGCGCTGGGTGCTTGGGGTTCTGGGGGCGTGTGGTTTCCGGGCTTGGTCCTGGTGGGGGTGGGGGATCTTGGGCTCTGGCGAGCGGGTTGCCGAATTTTGGGCTGGCTTGCGCTCTGGTGCCCGGCTCTGGGCGGGGGCCCTCGGCTCGCTGGTGGGTTGCGCGTTTGTGGGCTGGGGGGTGAGGTATCTGGGGGCATGACCAGTTGCCCATGGAAGGGGGCAGGTTGACCCAGCCTGGGTGTCTAGTGTGTTATGTGTTCTGAAAGTTGTTAGTATGAAGGGTGTGTGTAGTATTTCTTCTGGGGTGGGGACTGGGTGGATGTCCTTGGTGATGGCTTGGGACTATGTGTGGCCGGCTGGCTGGCCCCTTTCTTATGGTGGGGGCCCGCTCCATGTGCTTCCTGGCTCTGTCGGCGGTTAGGCGGGCGCTCTTGGCCGGGTCATCCATGTGGGGTTTGGCGTCCTCTTGGGTGACGAGTTGACTGCAGTTTGTGGGGGTCTTGGTGGCCGTGGGGGGTGTGGGCTGTTGGTCCTGCTAATGGTGGTCCTCGGGGCCCTGTCCCTCTCTGGTCTGGAGCTCAATGGGCCTGGTGGTTAGAGAGGTGTCTTGGCCTTGCTCCTTGCGTGGACCCTGGAGAGTCGACGGAACAATGCAACGGCATGCCGCCGGTGCCCAACCAGCGTCGCCCGTCCCCCGGAGGGGACGTGCGCCGTGGAGGGCCCCTTCGACATGCATATGCACCGGCCCCGCCGCCACGGCCCAGCGGCGTCCGTCCCTCCCGGAGGAGGGAGCGTGCACCGTGGAGGGTCGCGACGACGGAACCCGACTGGACGTTGGCCCCGCCGCCGTGGCCCAGCGTCGCGAGCCACGTGGAGGGTCACGTCGACGGAACAATGCAACGGCATGCCGCCGGCGCCCAACCAGCGTCGCCCGTCCCCCGGAGGGGACGTGCGCCGTGGAGGGCCCCTTCGACATGCATATGCACCGGCCCCGCCGCCACGGCCCAGCGGCGTCCGTCCCTCCCGGAGGAGGGAGCGTGCACCGTGGAGGGTCGCGACGACGGAACCCAACGAGACGGACAACGCCCGGGCGGCCCAGGGGGAGCTGACCCCCTGCGGGAGCATTTGGTCCTGCAGTTATTTTTCTCCCCATCCCTCACCGCGTACCTCCACCCTCTTCATTTTCAAATTTCATACATGTAGGGATTTTGGGGCTCGGGTATGCTACAACAATTTTACATCTCTGTTGGACAGAGCCACCTGGGACTCAATTTTATCATACACCTTAGACGTTCACTCATAACATCCTCATGACATTCACATAGGAACTTGGGGTGGGCAATATGGCTATGGGTGGTGGGATGACACACTCTTGCCCCTTGTGCCTGTGCTAACTTCCAATGATGCATTTAGACAGTAAGGGTTTGGATTATAGTTGGGGTGGAGGGGAAACTGGCATTATGCCAGCCTCTGCTCTTTCTTCTTTCCTTTTTTAAATTGCACTTTACAACAACACACATCAACAGCACGTCTGGGAGCGGGGGTGTGTGTGTCGGGGTCTTGTGTTTTTTTTTCTCTTGCTACCCCCTGGTTCCCTGGCTGCCATTCCGGAGATGGGGTCCGGTGGAAGGGCATGCTGTTGGGTGTTGTCCTGGACCATGGTGGGGGGGGTTCGGGCCTGGGGGTTTGTCGTGGGGCGGGGCTAGCACTGCACCCTCTCTGGGGCTGTTTGGAAATCGGGTGTCCTGTCCTGTCGGCTGGGTACTGGTTGGGCCGGATCTTGGATATCGGCTCCTCTCTGACCCAGAATGAATGGGCCTACCTCCTGGGTTTGGGCATGGGCTGCCCCATCTAGGGGGCAGGTACATGTCTTGGACCTGGGAGGTATAGAGTGCATATCGGGAATATGAATGGATTGTGTCGTTATTGTATGTCTTTGATTGAGTAAGGGTGAGAATGAGTGTGGGTCTGCGTGATTATGTCTGTGTATGAATGGCTTTGTGTCAGGCCGGGACTGAGATAGCCCCCTCTCTGATATAGCTGGGGTGGCTTGGTATTGCGCTCCTACCACATGGCCCCCTAGTGGGATGTGCACTTACCTGCCGGTGCACTTGGGGCCCTCGGTGTCGGGGGCTTGGAGCTTGGGCATTTGTTGGCTTGGCCTGTGGCTGCCTGGTGGGGCTCGGGTCCTCTGGTCCTGTTGGGCCTGGACCTGGGGGGTGTGCGTCCTCGGTTCCTGGGCCTTGGTGCCTGGACCTGGGGCTACGTCGGTGCAGCGGGTTCCGGCGGGGGCCTGTGAATATGTCGCTGTTGGCCGTGGGGGGTTATTGTGTGTAGTCGCTGGTGGGGATCTTCCAGTTCTCCCCTATGGTCAGATCTGGGGGGGTTGGTGAGTGGTTTGTCCTGTCCGAGTGGCCCTGGGGGCTCTGTGCTCGGGGTCCCTCTTGGGGTCTTGGGCTCTGGTCCCTCCTTTGTCTACCTCGGGTCTTGAGGGTCGGGTCTCTGATACTTCGCGGTCACTATTGAATGTTCTATTAGAGAAGCCTTATACACTTATGCATGCTCACAACCACACACAAATAGATGCAAGGATGTGTATGTGGGTATCATATATAGATATGTAGATGTATATGTGACTGCATATGCATGTATATGTATGTATGTATATATATATGTAGGTATAGGTATATATATTTATAGAAATCTACTGCAAAGCCATGAATATTCTAAGTCTTTTATACATATGTATTTTGTTGATGTGTTCTGTCATGTTCTTTGCAGGTTTACAGACAACGGTCGGGTGTATTTGCCTTGTGCTCTCTTTGTGTATATTTATTATATTTTGTAGTCTTAGGCCCTGTTTACATGGACACAGTGGGGGGAAACGGAGGTTTTGGGTATGTTAATTAGAGGAAAAAGTTTTGCGTTGACACAAGTGAATTCTGTGGATATGACTCCCCCCGCCCTCATGAATTCACTGTAGTTACCATGACGGGCCATTAGATGGCGCTGTGAATTTTTTAACCTTCACTAATGCGCATGCATGCTGCCTCGTCTGTTTTCCCCTGGGGCTAAAAGTTCAGCTAACAACAAGTTGTTGTCAACAAGTTAACAACAAGTTAAAGCTGGATTTTGGATAAGAGTGGACAGATTTGACACCAAGCGGGACCCGCTTCATCTAACAGCTCCACACCAGCTGCTGAGCGGACCAGAACCAAGTTGACGATGTCAGATTTTAGTCCGTGTAAATCAGCTGAGTTGCAGGTAAACAATGTTCTTAATAATTTTTTCTTGCGTTTACTTCGATCACAGAACAACCAACTGAGTTTTATTTTTTTATTTTTTTCCTGCGAGGTCAAGAAGCTGTTCTTCCACAAAGCGGACCGGTTCTGATGTGGTCCAGTATCCAGGATGAAAACAGAGCAGAGTCCAGTTCATTAATGCAGTTTCCAGTTCAGTTAACATGTTTTTAATAGTGTTCAGTTTAATTATCAGTGTTTGTGTGACATACAGTTTGTGGTGTTGAATAAATAAATAAATAAAAGATAAACCTGGCGTGTTCATTTTCCCACAACATGAAACAGAGAGAGAGGAGATCTCTCGAGTGGGGAGAGAATACTTTTCAACCGAGTCCAAACTTATGAGGTTTTGTTCAGCCCCAGAGTCAATTAAAGAGGACAAGTACAGGTGTTGATGATTTATTTGTATCACAGTTGGAAGCAAGAGTTTAAATGGGGAGGTAAATTCTGAGGTACCCACCAAGATCTCCCTCTTTACTGGTGGGCGTTCTCTTTCCCCCGAAATGGGCATTGAGGCAGATAGTGTCCGGGGTTACTGCAATAGATGCAGACATTAGCATTTTTATGATGCTTTCTCTCCTCAGGGGACAGTCGTGCGCCCGACCTGCATAGGTTTGTGCTCAGGTAGAGCAAGGGGGTGTGTTGTGGAAACCAATGGTGAAACGGCAAAGCTAGGACCCGGGGGAGACCACCTGTATATATACCCCACCAGCTGCCACTGATACACGTAAGTGTGCGGTAATGCCTATTCTAACACTTTAACACATTTTAAAAGAGCATAATGTATAAAAAAAATTAATTTCTTAATTTGAGCGGCAGCTTCTGTCGTCTGTTTGCCTCCGCTCCGTTGCGTGAGCTCCGTTGCATTACGTCCGAGCTTTGCAGCTTTCTGTAGCACCACGCGGTCCAAACCCTTTACAGGAAGGACTGTTAGTATCCTAACTTCATACATTTGGAGACAGAAAAAGTTTTAATAACTTACCGAAAGCCGTCTGCGCGCGCCGCTTTTAGCTGCACCTGTTAGCCTAGCCCCTCCGAATCCGCGGCTAGTCCGCAGCTACGGGCAGTCCGGTTTAGCTGCACCTCCAAAAAAGCTGTCGGCTTTGTTATTCCAAGTTAACTCGGTGTCCCCCGATATCTTCTGCTTCCAGTCCGACATCGAGGCAGGCTCCAGGAACCTCTGATCGCACAAAGCCGGCTCTCGGATAGCTATGAGGCTGCAGCTGCGAGGCTAATATTAGCTTGTTGCTAATCCAGTCAGTCAGGTTGGCTGTCTGCAGCTTCACGCAGTCAACAGTGTCGTTTTGCTTCGCCCATCGTTCCTCCACAAAACCACCGTTCAGCTCCAGATTAGGGCTGAACGATTAATCGCATTTGCGATAATCTCGCGATATGTTAAAACGCAATTGTCTAATCGCACGGGCTGCGATTTGACTGGTCACGTGACTTGGGAGTGAGCAGAGCTGAGCAAAACAGAGCAGGAGGGATGGGGGACACCGCGCGCTCCAACACAGTTGCTTCAGGCTCGACAGAAGTCATAAAAGTTAAAAATTCGGGTATGTTAGCCCATGTAAATGTGTATCTGAGCTTAGAGGCTGAAACACCGAGACAGCAGGAGATAAACAGAGCGCGAGCTGGTCATGTGACCGCCCGGGCCTGTTGTTGACGGTGCCCTGTTAGCAGCTAGCTCAGCAAGCTAACGTTCTGCGTGAAAAAGCGCTTTCATTATCTGATTTAAAAAAAAGTTTTGTCATTAGTGATATGAATTAATACAGAACCTGTAAAACACACGTTTCGCGCAAGCTGATTTTTTTTTAAACGCAGTGTTTAATGATTGTTAGCTTTAGCGTAGCTATTTATTTATTTATTTTTTATTTATTTAACGTAGCTATTTAGATGAGGTGATGCAATTTCTCATTACGTGTACTGTATTACCAAACCTGGTCGTGATGTCACGACTACTGTATTATACTATCCTTTTTATTGTCCGTTTTAAATAAAAATGTTAATTACTGTATTATGTTCAGTAATGTGAAGCTATTTAGTCATCACGTTTTGCATTCACTTAACGTTGACAAACTGTGAAAAGCTAAAACCTGTACATTGTTTTTAACTAACAAAGTGAGAAGATTTGTGAGTGAGAGTGGAGTATGTGAATGTGTGTATTTAATTTTTTATTTTGTATTACAGGACATGCACTAAAGGATGACAGAGTGTCAAGAGCAAGAAGATGGGAGCTCAAACTTCCTGAACACAGCCTCATCACTGAATGTTCCAAGAGGTTGTTTTTTGTTTTTTTTTTACATCTGAAACATTTAATAAGAACAGATACTAGTTTATTTTGTGTTCACTTGAGTTTGAATTCCCAGAACGAGTTGGTTAAAGCAGATTCTCTTTATGTTTTTTGCACTTTATTTTTTATGATGTTACTGGCTGGAAAGCAGCAAGTTAAAATTTTTATATCTAAATTTTTATACTTATTTATTAACTGTTGTGTGAAGTTCCGACAGTAGTTGGGAAGTTCACTTGTTTACTATTGTGTTTATGAAACAAGAAACAATAGAAATGGTGAAAAGAAAAGTCATACATTTGCTTGTTTTATTGTAATCTCTGCTTTAAATAAATCTGACATTGTTTATTATAAAACAGCTCGATTTATTGCTTCTGTTTGTTGAAAAATACTTGAAAAGGTATTAAAAAAATAATCGCATTTTAAATCGCAATCGCAATTTATAGAAAAAAAATCGCATTTAGATTATTTTCCAAAATCGTTCAGCCCTACTCCAGATCATGTATCCGAGCGCAGGAACCTCTGATCGGACAAAGTCGGCTGTCTGATGGAGCTACGAGACTGGACACTGGAGCTAACTGGCTCAATTCGTGGGCACTGCCGAAAACTGACTGACTGCCAAAAACCGGTGGAAACTGTCGGAAACTACCGCAAAACGTTGTAAATCGGCTTAAAAATTATGCACTGTACTGTAATTATAATAATACTTTATTGATAAACAACCACAGCTGCAACAAAGTGCTGTACACATGAAACTAAGAACATTTAAACA